>JAQZBX010006525.1:0-31925 GCA_029593785.1 Cabassous unicinctus | reverse complement strand
TATCTGTTTTAAAACACAGTCATATTTGAGTTCACAGCACATACACAAACATGTATTTATAGCAATAAACTGGCCTATTTTCCTAAGTATCAACTTTACTATAACTTAACAAAACATAAACCTTAATTAAAAATAACTTGATATTTAAATAGAGTATACTATTTTTTATATAGAGGAGAAAACTTCTAATAATACTCTTTCATCTCAATTTAAGTTAAAGAATACATCTTTCGTCTAATCCTAAATATCAGTTACTCTAATATTAACACTAGACAAACATGAACACAGATTTCAATATACACTGGTTCTATAATTTCTAAAGATTACATCTGTGCTATTCATAGAATAGTTAACTGTCAGGAACTTAAGACCACTTTGTGCTTGCAAATGATAATGCACAAAAATGGGCAAAGTTGTTATTGTTGTTATTACGGTTGGTAGAGCTTTTTGAGTTGGAATGCTCACTACAACAAAGAAGGAATCAAACAGAACAGGGAGGAATGAAGAGGAATCATCAAACCTGGGCTGAGTATTCCTGAGATTGCGTACATAGTATTAAAAAAAGAAAAAAAACACAGAAAAACCCAAAACAGAAAGGAAAGAATAAACTTATCTCTCTAAAGTAGAGAGATCATACACAAAATGAGAGCATAAGGAGACTGTGGAAGATGCCATAATGTGGGGAAGGACTCATGAAAGATAATATGTGCATACGTGTCAAAAGACCTTTAGTCTTTCAATGGCAAGAGGATCACATGCTGAGATGGAAGTAGGCAACCAACTATTAAACCATTAATTTGTACTATGAATTGAAAAAGACCTTAAGACGGTACTCTAATCCAATTTTCTCATTTTACAGATGAAAAAACTGAACTCTAAAGAGGCTATATATCTTTTGCAGTGTTTAGTGGCTATATATCTCTTGCAATTGTTTAGTGATTAAAAAGTTCAGAAAGGCAGAGAACTATGGACCAGGATGCTTTAGAGTAGTGGTTTGGAATGTTAATATACACTAAAACTAGACAAGGAACTTGAACTAGAGCAATATTGATTCTCAAATCATATTGCAGAACAGAAAAAACAGGAAGTTTTGGTTGCAAATTCTAGTAGATTTATTTTTAATAATTTAAAATATTCCCTACACAATAGTCTTTTGCTGTTTGGTGATTCATTTACCATCTTACTCTAAAAGGATCATCTGTCTAATGTAAAAACAGGTTTTAAAATAAGGGAAACAGAAAACATACAGCGCAGCTAGTATGAGCCACATACGGTGCTTGTTACTTTGACATACATTTCTGTCCAACTTTGATATGTGTACCAGGAACACTAGGAGTAAAATATGCAAAACCACAAGGTAAGCATAATTCCTTGGACTCCAAATTTTACTCATTTAATTACTTAATGAGCACTGCAAATTTACTAATCTATACTTGGTTTATGTTCTGTTTAGTGGCAAACTCCAACCACTTGCCAATCTAAACTGGAGAGATCATACTCAAAGAGTATCCATGAAGAAACAGCTGTGTTTCCTAGAACCTCTACCACTCATGTTTCAGCCTCTTAGTTTCCTAGCTCTGAAAAATCAATCTCCACATTTTTCCAGTTGACAGTTTGAACAAAATAAAAATTTTAGGAGCCATCAGGTTAGATTTTTTTTTTTTTTTAACTTATTTGAAACAAAGTAATGATTCCTAACAAAAACCTTAATCCCTCAGAGTCTGAATTCCATAGCTCAGGGGCATTCAGCAATGTCTACCAATTCAAGATGTAAGAATGCTGAACTCATTTATCATTTGTACATTCTGGCAAAGAAAAAGAAAGAAGAGTAAGATGGTAAATGTCATACTTGCAAGACATAAATATCATTCTTTACTAGAAGCCAAGTTTTTGAAAAAGGAAAAGTAAAAAAGCATCAATTTTCTAACTTCCCAATCACAGAATTTAGCATCAAGAATGGGATTCTGGGTAGAAGTCACAAAATCAGAATAATTAGAGCTGATGCTTTGGGAAGAAGAAAAATCACTCCAATGAAAAATAGATGCAAAAAAAAAGTATGAAATGTGCCTATTTCCATTCCGAACTCTTTATCCCTGCTGCTTCTATATAGTTATTTCCCTTTTGTCTATAATTTCAATATGGCTTTCTTTTTAAAGTATGCAACTCTTAATTCTTTCTACCTAGATAGCCAAGCAATATGCTTTCTTGAGTTTAACTTTTAGGCATTTATACTCTCTATATACAGTTGAATCAGTCAGAAAACAGGCTGTAAACCACTCCAGTAGCCCATGTTTATAGTCTCTTTCTTGCTCTATTTTCCCCAGATTATACTCTATTCAAACACTACTTATAAATGACCCATATATATATATGCAAATAACAATTTCTATAATGTTACTACAAATACCTGTCCATACCCCAGAGGATGCTGCCTTAAGGGAAAAAAGCACTGCTATCTCCAGCTCCAGGTAATATAACAAAGCCTAAATCCCCGACCTACCCCACCTCAGCCCCTCGCCATGAGTATGCCCTCTCTCTTAATTCCTCTCCACCTACACCGAGAGCTAGATCAATGGAGACATTGTGGATTGTTCAGGCTATAGGAATAAAAAAGCCTTTACCACAATACTTCTGGGAACTGGGGGAGGAGATGGGGTAAGAAAGAAGGTAAAGTAAATATGTTCTGGATGATCTGTTATAGTTCAGCTTGATCATAGTTATACTATGTGTTACACAGACTTTTGTAAACAGGCCTAGAAACATAACTTTATTTAAAAAAAAAAATTTTTTTTTTAAACAATCTGTTTCTAAGTCAAGTGCTAGCTGGAAGTATCCAAAAATTGTGTTGGTTAGTTACTGCCAGAGATGAAATTGAAAAATTTCAGGAAGTTAGAAGCATCTCAATTGTTTGGAAAGCAAAAAGAAGAAAGAAGCTAATCTTTTGGCTAAAACATCACTTTCTGATAAGATAAATAATTGATTCTCCACTATCTAATTCACAGCTGACAGCTCACCCTTTGTGACAGAAAAATATTAAGCATTCCCATCCTTCTCCAGAGGCATAAATTTAGGGTCAACAAAAAAGCAAAATATTCCCAGACCTCTTGTTTAAGTTTTTAAACAATAAAGAAGTACTTGCTAATCTTGCCCATTCTCAGAGAGTTCTAACCTATTTGAGTAAGACTAAGTTGCTAGTTTCCATAAATTTTATAGTTAGCTCATAGAACCAGAGTTGGAAGGGACTATAATCTTTGAGAGTCTGCTTCTTTACATAAGAAATCACAAGTTCCATTTAAGTATTATCTTTTCCCCCAAAAGGAAAGCTTATTATGTTATTTTTAACAATGACCATAGAGTACAAAAAACATAAAATAGGAAGAATCCTCCTCAAATCTTATCTAACCCCTTCTGGAAATAACCAAGGTTAATAGTTGAACACACATTCTTCCAGACTTCAACTACACATATTACAGATGATTTCAGATCAGCATACATATACAGGATATGTATTATCAGGCTATATACAGTAGTAGGTCAAGTGGTATCAAGAGCAAAAGAAGGGAGGAAAGGGGCAAGAAAACTCCACTTGCCACCATTCCTTATCCTGTTCATATACTACATAGATACTATGCAATAAAGAGGCTTTTGTGGGTTTGCCCAGACTATGGTATACTTCTATGGACAAATGTGTACCTAATTTCAGATAAACTAAAACAAAACTTTTGACAAGCATTATTTATACCTTGCAGAATAACTATAATTAAAAACTTTACATTGCCAAGGCTTTAAAAAAAAAAAAAAAAAATGATGCTTTTAGACTGCAACCCTCAAAGATCTTGTCTCTCTCTCCTTCAAGCACAGGTCAGTAGTTGTGAATTTACAGATTGCGAAGAACAGAGGGAAGGATGTACTTCCTCAAACACCGTTGTGTCTTGCTTTGCTTCTCCTACGTACCTAAGACTCACCTATACAACAGCTTTTATCAAATGTATTCTATCTCTTATTGACAAGTTTATCTTCCCCAATGAGAATGTAAGCTTCTGGAATCAAAAAGTCAATAAATATTTGCAGAACTAATTTTAACCAATGATTCTCAAACATCTAAGTTGTGATATCCTTTCTTCAAATAAAATACTAGAAGTCCAACATTATTAAGAGGGAAAAAAAGATAGCACTGCTTGAATTAAACAAGCCAGAGAATCCATTTAGCCTTTCACTGAATATTCTGCCATAAATTCACTTACTTCACAGGGGCTCGGGCATAAACCTGAAGCCAGTCAGGAATTTCTGCAGTATGATACGGATTTGCAGGTACCAGAAGGGACTGATTTCTTTCAGTTTGTTGTGGCTGGTATGTGACAGGAGGAGGTTGATCATACCGAGGTACACTAAGAAGAAATAATTGACATTTACTAGGATAAAGGCCCTAAATCTAAAGGAGAATTTATAAATAACAAATAATACTTAATGTACCTCCTGTCCCAAATGACCCCCTTCCACCACCAAAAAGATAACTTCCTATGATAAATGTTCTGGTTTTGTTTACAATACTGCAAGGAAATAAAATTCATCTTCTTTTGAAAACTGGCCGGTCCTTAGTGATGGATATAAACCTAAGCTAAACCTTTACATATTAAGAGATTTCTTCTAGCTGGTATCTATTCTTTTCAAGGACAGCTTTAAAGAAGAGAGCTAAACTCGAACCTTTATCACAAAGGCTTAAAACTAGTATTATACAGTTCAGTTAATAATTAGTAATTAGCTATAAATTCATAATGGAAAATGTTGATTATTTCTCTCTTAAAAGGAGAATGGATGTTTCCCTCCTTCTGTAGACTGAAAAGGAGAGGCAATGCAGTAGAGGTGGGTATTGTGTTTGAAACAGCCATATTAACTATTTCCTTTCTGCTTTGACCACCTTGAGAGAGCATATGGGAGTCAGAGGTGATCAGAATCTGTTTTAAATCATAATGAATCTTAAAAAACAAGAAGACCATGCTTTTAATGGGTTTTAATAGCCTGTGTATGTTGGGCAGAGGAAGGAAATAGCAAAAGTGGAATGGTGTTAAATGGAAAGTGCTAAGGAAAGCACTGAACCACCTGAAGATTAAAGATTGAATTCTGGGAAGTCAAAATGGTCCATTCAGACTTAAAAACAAAACTAGAAGGGGGTCTATCTACAAAAATAAAGATTTATGTGTAAATCTGAAAAGGTCACTGCAATACTAAACTGGGATTAAAATAAGATTAGATTGTGGTTTAACAATTTAAAGATCGATGTACAAACTGCACTAAATTTTATCTTCATCTCTTTGTTCATAAATATGTTCAAAGTAAAATATTCCCTGACAGTGCAATTCAGGAGTGGGAGAGAACTGAGGCTTTGAAGTCAGCCTGGGTTTTAATATCAGTTTGGCCACTTACTAGCTGTATGACTGTAGGCAAAATTGTTTTTCTTCTCTAAGCCTCAGCTTCCTTATTTGTAAAACTGAAATAATAAATTTGTACCACAGATGGTGTTCTCAGGATTAAATAAGCTAATGTAAGTCAGGAGTTTTGTACAGGCATACCTTGGAGATACTGCGAGTTTGGTTCCCGACCACCGCAATAAAGCAAATATTGCAAAAAAGTGAGTCACACAAATTTTTGGTTTCCCAGAGCATATGAAAGTTATGTTCACATAAACTGTAGTCTATTAAGTGTGCAATAGCACAGTCTATACGAACAATATTCATAATTTAATTAAAATGCGACACAAAGCAGCAAATGCTGTTGGAAAAATGGTGCCCTGAAATTTTGCTATACTCAGGGATGACACAAACCTTCAATTTGTAAAAACAAACAATCAAACAAAAAACGCAGTATCTGCAAAGCGCAATAAAGTAAAGCATAATAAAACAAAGTATGCCTGTATAAGGACTGGCATAATCTAGACACTCAAGTAGCTATTAATACTACGTGATTAAAAAATATATATATATAAAATAACATTTATGTAAGAAAATATACATATATGCATATATATTTATATATCATTTTACAAATATTGGTATGTACTGTGAAAAATCTTGATTTTTATGAACAATAAAAATAAATAATAAATAAATAAATAAAAAACAAAACAAAACAAAAAAAAACTACGTGAGCTCAGGGAAGGTGTTTATTCTCTCCTATTTAACGTCTACAGTTAACTAAGAGATGTGAATTAATTGTGAAAATTCTTTGTAAACCGTAAAAATTCTGTAATAATGTAAGGTTAACAATGACAAACAGAAAAGTAAATTCAATATACTCTTAAATCTGGTTGTCTAGACCATAAAGACTTCTGCTACCCAGTGAAAGCAAACCTTAACCACAGGTTTGGTTCTTCTGAAGAACCAAATACTCAATAAATACTGAGTGACATTAAGTGGAATCACTGGAAAAAAACTGCTTTTCAGATTGAAACAGTAAATTCAAATATGTAAACTGATTAAAGCAACATCATAGTGATAGAGTTTAGTTTTCCAGGTAATAAATTAAAATGTATAATTTTAATGGTTTTAAAAAATACAAATGTCTGCTATAACTAAAGATCAGTATTATGCCAGATGATACTAAGCAACATCTATCAACATGTGATGACATTTTACCCACCTTTAATCTTATAGTTCAGTTCTTGAATCTCAAATATTAAATTGAAATATTTACAACTTTGTTACTAAGCTATACTAGCTTTTTTCGTATTTTGAAACCCAGTATGTATTTTACATTCATAGGACATCTCCATCAACTTGGATTAATCACAGTTCAAGTGCTCAATAGCCACATGTGGCATTTGGCTACAATATTAGACATAAGAAGTTTGGCCACAAACTAAATCCAACGGTTAGCCCAGCATCAATCAAAACAGCTCAAATGATCACTGACTACATTTATTCAAATAAATGTCCATGGCAACAGTAAGAGCAGAACATAAAATCATGTCTGAAATTGAGTAATAACAGCAAGATGTTATAATTCGAAAGTATATTTTGGCCTATTAGGAGGTAGGTCTGTATTATTTATAGAATTTAAATGTGAACAGACAGTTGTTTTTATTTTTTCAGTTTCTGGGTATAAACAACAAAAACCTTCTGGCATATTAAAGCTGTATCTTATAAGAATACTGATCCTGTTTTTGAGGTTTAGAGAGAAAAGTACTTTTTAAAATTATTAAAGTCATTCACTGCTAAGTATAAGTCCAGAGAAACTGAAAAAAACTTTGAAAAATAAGATTTTCAAATCTCAAGCTTCAAGATGCCTTTCTTTTTTTATGAAAATGTATGAATCCCAAATCTAACATTAGACAATCTAAAAATAAAAAAAAGTTGAAAATAAAGAGTACTCTACCTAGGTGCACAGGGATGCCTGTACTGAGCCTTCTTATTTATGTGATCTACATAATAGGTTCCAAATTCTGATGACTCAACTCGCTCCCATCCTGGAGGAAGGCCTTCTCGCTCAAGAGGATGGCTCCAATGAGTTGTATTTGTATTATGATCTATATAATATTTTCTCCCTCTCATTGTCCAATCCACAGACCATCCAGGAGGAAGGGGTAAATCTTCAGAACCATGGTTAGTTAAATTTCCTAAAGATGTAGCAGCAACTCTCCCAATACCTGAAGAGAAAATGAGAGAAGAAATAGAGCAATTATTCAAAGTTTAAAAATACGCTAGCTGAGAAACAGCAACAAAATTAACTATACTAATTGTACTCCTCAAAAAAGAAAAAAAGGCATGATTATGTCATTATGAATAAAGATTTTCACAAAACCTAGGCAGTATTTCTATTATTTAATTACAAAAGGGGGGAATAATTAGACTTTAAAATTAGTTTTCTTTTGGTTGATGCCTACAACACCAGGCCATACAATATTTAACTATTTACAAAACTACTTACATATATATTTGGCTAAAGGAAAAATGAGGAAAAGAAAATTCACCTCATTCTGCAAGAATTAAAATTTTGCTAAAAAAGCAAAAATTAACATGAAACCACTCTGGGTTTATAATTTCTAAAAATAATCTGGCTTTGCCCTAGAACTATCGAATGAGTAAGCAGGGTAGATCAATATACAAAAATCAAATATCTATATTCTAACACCTAACTGGAAACAAATTTCTGAAATATCATTTATAATAGCTCCCCCAAATCAACTATTTACATATAGACCTAACAAAACACTTGCAGGATCTGTATGCTAAAATTACAAAATGCTGATGAAAGAAATGAAAGAAGACCAACCTCGTTAGTGGATTGGAAGACTCAACATAGTTAAGAAGACAATTCACCCCAAAATGACCTTTAGGTTTAAGGTAATTCCAATCAAAACCCCAACAGGATCTTTGGTAGATACAAACATACAAGCAGACTAAACTGTAAAGAGTAGCCAAAACAATTTTAAAAAGAAAGAACAAAGTTGGAAGACTCACACTACCTAAAAGAAAAAGTTAAATGTATGCTATTTGAAAAAAAGTTTTTAAAAATAACCTAGTTGTGTAATTTTACTCTCACTCAAGAAGAGTTCATAGTAAATAACAAATCACCCCAAAACTCAATGACTTAAAACAAGAAACTTTTATTTCTATCACAAGTCTATAGGTTAGTGATACAGGCTGAGCTCAGAAAGTTTTTCTCATTATTTTATCAAGAGATAACTGATATAATATAAGGCCCCTGATGATGATCAAACCTCCATTCCATGTCTGACCTAAGCTGCTACTTCTCTATCCCTAGTTCACCCTGTTCCAGCTACACTGACCTCCTTGCTGTTCTCTAACAAGGTAGGTAGGCACAGGCTGTTCACTCAACTTAGGACATTCTTCCTTCAGAGAGCTGCTTGGCTCATTTCCTCAACCCTTTCAAAGTCTCTTCTCAAATGCCACAATGACACTTACTTTACACTTACTACAATCTACATCTTCCCAGATTCTCTTTGTCCTCTTTTGCTTTATAGCACTTTAACATTCAAATTTATTATATAAATTGTCAGTTTATCACCTTTTTTTTTTTTTTACAATATCACAGTCAACAGAATTTCTGATAAAAAAATTTTTGTACTGATAAGGGAGAAAAGAAAGATCAGGTGGTCTGTATTATTAAGTTTCTTATTATTAGAATTATGTTAATATACAATTACATAAAATATCTTTAAAAAGCTAAAAACACTGAACATGTCAGAAGCTGTTACATTCATACTATTTGGTATAGTTCTACATAATTTCACAATCTGACTTAGGAAATATTAAACTTCCCACCTAGTATACTTTTTTTTTTTTAAGATTTGTTTTTATTTATTTATTTATCCCCCCACCCCCTTGCTGCTTGTGCTCTCTGTGTCCATTTGCTGCACGTTTTTCTGTGTCTGCTAATTCCCTTTGCTGGGTCATCTTGCTGTGTCAGCTCACCGCGCCACACAGGCTGGCTTGCCTTCACCAGGAGGCCCTGGGAATCGAACCCGGGGCCTCCCATATGGTAAACAGGAGCCCAACCAATTGAGCCACAGCCGCTTCCCAGCCTAGTATACTTTTTGACCGTATTTCTCTGCTGAGCAATAGACAGGTGCCTGAGGAAGACATTAATTTCCAATGTTGAAACTGAATTCAACTTCAATGAATTTCCTACTTTAGTACATAATAAATTCATGAGAATATGTTCAAACTAAAATGTGTGAAAGTTAGCCACTATATTTACCTATTATACCAGCTTGCCATGCCCACATAGCTCAAAATAAAAAAGTCTCATGGACACAATGATAATACATACAGTATTAATGACAGATTCTTTAATTCTGTTTTCTTTTATAACTGAATATAAAGTCAAATACTATTAGTCCAAATAAATGTTCAATTAAAGCTAAAGTTTTAATACTTTCATTGTCTCTATTCTGTTGTTTCAAGTCTGGGAGGTGCACTTATCATTAGTATTAGCACCTTCATTTTTTCATTTTCCAGTTTTTTAAGATTTAATTTTTTATTCTTGACCCCTCCACACCCCTGTTGTTTGCGTTTGCTGTCTGCTCTCTGTTCATCTTTTTTTAGGAGGCACCAGAACTGAACCCATGACCTCCCATGTGGGAGAATCGCCTAATCGTTTGAGCCACCTCTGCTCCCTGCTTGTTGTGTCTCATTGTGTTTCCTCGCTGTGTCTCTTCGCTGCATCATCTTGCTACGCCAGCCCATTGCATCAGTTCGCCGTCTTGCTTGTCTTCATTAGGAGGCACCAGGAACCAAACCTGGGACCTCCCATTTGGTAGGCGGGCACACAGCTGCCTGACCCACATCCATTTCTCTATTTTTTTAAAAAATAAGGCCAAAATACAATAAAAATACCCAAATAATTGCACAAACACTTATGAAGACTAAGATGGAAAAGCTGCTCAGACTAGACTGTTGCCTCTCAGACAACATTATCATGTAATAAATAGTTCAAAATTCGTCAGCTGTTGTTTGAAAACCCAAATTCAGAACAAAAAAGTAGTTTATTAACAACACAGCACAAGATGTACTCAAGTCAAACTAAAGTCACCTATTCAAATCTGCAATGAGCCATTAAGAAAAATAATCAGTTATAACTTAAACACAGAACTTTTAGGATTATTCCTTTTTCTAGTGAATTATTTCTTGTCTCTTTTCTGATGCTTGCTATGCACCACCAAAGTTGATGGCAATCTAATTCAGCCCATGCACCAGCATTTGTTCAATATCATGGGATAGTTTGGTAGAAAGCATTTCAGTAACTAAGGCAGGGGCATGGAGGAAGTAGAGATTGTCAGTCACACACAAGGCTCTAAACATTGTCAAATTTAGAATAAATCAGAATATTTAAAATAAAGAAGATTGGGGTACCATTCAAGTGTGAAGGATTACATTCCAGGGCAACACATCTATTTGTTAAGTTTCTAGCTGATTTTGAAGAAGAGATGTTTAAATTATGGTTGGCTGGAAGCTAAGGCAAAAATGAAAACATCAAGTCTAACTTTAAGGAATGGCGAAAGAGAAAAAACAACCAAGAGATTCTTCAAACATTTTGAAATAATACTGGCAATTCTAAATATGTTAGGATCCCTTGCCTAGTTAGAAGTGTGTTTGTTAATCATATTGCTATTTATACATAAATGCCAGTAACAAAAAGTAATTCAGAAGAAACCTTAAAATTAAGGTTAATGCTTTGATTGAAGCTCTGATTGAGATTCTAAATAAGGATATATAATTTTATGGATAAATGCAGGTTACTGGCAGGTGGCTTAAGAAACTGCATATACATTAAAGTACACTGCTGGGAAGGGGATGTGGCTCAAGCGGTTGAGCACCCACCTACCACATGGGAGGTCCCAGGTTCAGTTCCCGTGCCTCCTAAAGAAGATGAGCAAGACAGCGAGCTGGCGTGACAGACTGCCATGGCAAGCTGACACAACAAGATGACGCAATGAGATGACATAATGAGGAAACACAATAAGATACAACAATCAGGGAGCGGAGGTGGCTCAAGTGATTGGGCGCCTCCCTCCCACATGGGAGGTCCCAGATTTGGTTCCGGTGCCTCCTAAAAAAAGAAGACGAGCAGACACATACAACAGACAGTGAGTGCAAACAACAAGGAGGTGGTAATAAATAAATAAATTAATTAAAAAAAAAAAAATAAAGTACACTGGCAAAAATCCTGCAAGACACCTTTGTCTCTGTGTGACCAACAGTTAACAGCAGAAATAATAACATGTCCCTTCTGAGATCAGATTTTTTAAAAAAACTGCAGCTTCTGTGCTGGTCCTGTTTACTTGCTCTCTTGGATCACTTGCTCTGGGGAAAGCCAGCTGCCATGTGAGAAGTCCATGTGGTAAGGAACTCAGGTCTCTAGTCAACAGGCAGCAAAGAACAGAAGCTTCCTTTTCTAAGAGTCACTTGAGTGTGCATAGAAGGGAATCTTCCAATCCCAGTGGAGCCTTCAGATAACTGCAGCCCTAGGGGGCTAATTCTGGACTTAAACTTCATGGCTTCCAATCCTCAGTCAGACCCACCTGGTAGATTCCTGACTCACAGAAATTGACATAATAATAAAATAAATGTTTGTTATTTAAGACACTAAGTTTGGGGGCAATTTGTCATGCAACAATAAATAACTAAATATATATGAAAAGAGAGAGTAGAATATGAATATATATGTGTATATACCTGTAAATATGTGTATGTGTATTTGTATTGATTTTCATTAAATGTAGCAATGAAAGGATACATCAAAATTAATGAAAATTAAAGAAATTGAAAATGGTTATCTATAGAAGGAGGACTAGAACAGGATGGAGAGGACAGGGATGGAAGTAATTCTCTAAAAGTTCTTTTTTTTATAGTTTTGATTTTGGAACCATTTAAATGTCCTATGTAATTACAGAACAAAATTAAATCAAAATTTTAAAAAGCAATCCCTAAAAAGTGAAAACAAAGTAAAACCAATGAATCTAAATGTACATCAAGCTGATGGCTTAACTACACTGAGAAAAATTATTCAAAGTGAATTTTAAAAACAATAAATTAACTGTACATTCCTACTGGTAGATGTCCTAAAGATAAAAATATATCTTATGTTCTGCTCATAATCATATTGTTAGTATATTATTTTTGAAACCAGTTATGTAATATGGATACAACAAATTACTAGTTATGTAATTGTTATTAGGAATCAAGGTTTCAGTATGAAAAAAGTAAAAATACAAAAGCAAAAGTAAAAACCTGTAGATGACATGATCCTTTAAATAGAAAATCCCAAAGAATCCACAAGAAAATTAAGAGACTAAGAAACAAATTCAGTAAAACTGCAGTATACAAGATTAACACGTAAAATTCAGTTGTGTTTCTAAACAATTCCATTTATAATTGCATCTAAAATAATAAAATATCTAGGAATAAATTTAACCAAGGAGCTGGAAGACTTGTGCACTGAAAACTCCAAAAACTACTGAAAGAAATTAAAGAAGACCCAAGTATTAATGACAGGACATCCTACATGTACGTGGATTAGAAATATTCAAGATGTGATTACTACCCAAAGTGATTTACAGATTCAACGCAATCCCTATCAAAATTCCAGTAGCTTTTTTTCTTTTTTCTTTTCTTTTTTTTTGCAGAAATGGAAAAGTTAATTCTCAAATTCTTCTGGAATGACAAGGGACCCAAAATAACCAAATCAATCTTGAAAAAGAAGTACAAAGTTGGAGGTCTCATACTTCCTGATATCACATCTTATAATGCCACAGTAATCAAAATAGTGTGGTACTGCCATATAGACAGACATATAGACCAAAAGAATAGAGAATCCAGAAATAAATCCACTCATCTGTAGCCAGCTGATTTTCAACAAGGATATCAAGTGTATTAAATGGGAAAAGAACAGTCTCTTCAACAAATGGTGCTAGGAAAACTGAATATCCACATGCAAAAGAAAAGAGTTGGACCCCCACCTTACACAATATACAAAAGTCAAAATAAATCAAGATCTACACATAAGAGCAAAAACCATAAAACTCTTAGGAGAAAACATAAAGAGAAACCTTAGTGACCTCAGATTTGGCAGTGATTTTTTTTTTTAGAAATAACACCAAAAGCAGGAGCAAAAAGGAAAAAACAGGTAAATGGGACTTCATCAAAATTAAAAGCTTTTGTGCATCAAAGGGCATTATCAAGAAAGTAAAAAGACAAACTACAGAATGGGAGCAAGTATTTGGAAATCATATATCTAACAAGGGTTTAATATCCAGAATATAAAGAACTCCAACAACTCAACAACCAAAAGACAAACAACCCAACTAAAAAAATGGCAAAGGGTCTGTCTAGACATTTCTCCAAAAATATACATCAATAAGCACATGAAAGGATGCTCACCATCCGCAACCTAAGGATGCTCAGCCATTTAGGTAAATGCAAATCAAATCAAAACCACAATGAGGAAGTGGATGTGGCTCAAGCAGTTGAGCTCCTGTCTCCCACATGGGAGGTCCCAGGTTCGGTTCCCGGTGCCTCCTGAAAAGACAAAAACAAACAACAAGCAAAACAAACAGAAAAGCCAACTCAGGAAAGCCGATGTGGCTCAGTGGTTGAGCACTGGCTTCCCACATATGAGGTCCCAGGTTCAATCCCTGGCCCCTGTACCTCAAAAGAAAACAAACAAACAAACAAAAGAAAAACCCACAATGAGATACCACTTCACATCCACTAAAATAGCTGTTTTTGTTTGTTTGTTTAATGGAAATAATAAATGTTTGAAAGAATGAAGAGAAATAGGAACCCTTGTAAATTGTTGCTGGGAATGTAAAATGGTGCAACTATGGTGAAAAACATTTTGGTGGTTCCTCAAAAAGTTAAACATAGCATTAAGAAATAACCTGGCAATCCTCCTCCTAGTTATATATCCCAAAGAATTGAAAACAGAGACTTCAACAGATATTTGTACACCAGTGTTCATAGTAGCACTGATCACAACAGCGATAAGGTGGAAGCAACCCAAATGTTCATCAACAGATGAATGGACAAACAAAATGTGATATATACATACAATGGAATATTTCCCAGCCATGAAAAGGAATGAGGTATGATACATGCTATAACATGGACGAACCTTGAAGACATCATGTTGAGTGAAATAAGTGAGACACAAAAGGACAAATATTTTCTTATTTCACTTATATGAAATAACTAGAACACAAAGTTCTTAGAGAAAAGAAAACAGATCATAGGTCACCAGGAGCTGGGAGGGGTGGGAATGGGGAGTTACTGATTACTGGGAACAGAATTTCTGGTTGGGTGATGAAAAGGTTTTGGTAATGGATAGTGGTGATGGCACAATATTGTGAATGTAATTGATATCACTGAATTGTCCATACATAAGTGGTTAAATTGGGAAATTCTGTGTTGTATATATATTACTACAATTTAAAAAAAAAAACAACTCAACCGTAAAAAAGACAATCCAATTAGAAAACCGACAAAGGATGCAAAAAATCATTTCTCCAGAGAATGATGACAAATAAGCACAGGAAAATATGTTCAAAATGTAAATTAAGACCATGATGAGACATCACTATACATGTATTAGAACAGCTAAAATAAAAAAAAATAGTGACAAGACCAAACACTGGCAAAATACCCAGAATAGGCAAATTCATAGAGATAGAAAGTAGATTACATATAATAAGGAAGAATTACTGAAATTCTGAGTACAGAATTTCTGTTTGGGATGATGACAAAGTTTGGTATGGCTAATGATGATGGCAGCACAACATTGTGAATGTAATTAATACCACTGAAATGTACATTAGAAAGTGATTAAAAGGGGAAATTTTGAGTTGTGGTATGTGTTACCACAAAAGAGTTAAAAAAAAATCCACCCATTCACCTTGGAGAAATGGCTGATTCTAGGTCTGGGGCAGGAAAAATATACAAGATGACAAGATGAGCCTGGAGTATTTTGTAGTATCAGAAAGTAAAAAAAAAAAAGAAGAGGGAATGTCAAAGGGGCATAGGAGCTACCCTGAAAGAGCTCTCAATGGCCAGAGTTGGAACAATTTGAGCAAAAAATAAATCACTATTAGATTATAAGCCAAAGTATACACAAACATACTTGAGTCTCTGCTCAGATAAATGACTGAATAAATAAATGGGGAGAAGAGATAAATCTTCATTATGGAAGAATTTCAGATAATATATGTAAATATTCCCTTCTCCAGGAGGTAGAGATCAATCTACCCACATCCTCATGAGTGTTGTAGACTTTGGAAAGGGAAAAATAGTAACTTTCCAGCATAAAAATCTGACACACTTTAACCAAGTGATGAAAAAATTAACATCACCACTAATGTCATATAGATATCATGTATCTTTTGCTATATGATGAGTAAACTTTACCTCTGTGGTATTCTTTTAAAAAACCAGTATGACCAATATAATCATGAGAAAAACATTAGACAAAATCCAAACTGAGGGTCATTACAAATTACTTTCTCAAAACTGTCAGGGTGATGAAAAACAAGGAAAGACTGAAAAATTGTCATAGACCAAAAGAGACTTAAGGAGACAAGAAAATTATATGCAATGTGATAACTCTGGAACAAAATGGACAGTGATGAAACAACTGCTGAAATCCAAACAAAGCTAGAGTTTAGTTTAAAAACAAAACAAAAACAAAAACTATGAGTTCATCACGATACTAAAAATAAAACGCACTGGTTACCTTTGAAGGTGGCTAAGGTACCAATTCATTATTCTGAAAAATAGTAAATAAAGGGAAAGATATAGTAATTATCCTTTCTTTCCTATATGAACCATAAACAAATAATTAATAAGAAAAGTTCATTAAAGAATCCCAAACTAATAATAAAAAAGAAAATGATACAGTTTGAGTAACGCTGCTGCCATTTGTGACAGCTAATGAAATTTTGGATCTAACCAATGATCATTAATAGCTGCCAAAAACAATAGGTAAAAGGCTGAAAGAGAACTTAAAGATGGATAAATCAGGCTCACATTTCAATCCATGATCAATCTTAACATTACAAAAGAAGAAATCAGTCATTACTTATGTCTGGAACTGACTCAATAGGATATATACACCACCACCTGTGATTTATTCTGGCCAAAAAGAAAAACACAAGAAAGAATACAAACTTTTTTTTTTTTTTAATCACCCTTGCTCAGTATTCTTTAGGGAAAAAAGGCATATATTTCTTTAAAAAGACGGTAACTGTACAACAGACCAAAACTACCAAGCTCTTGAGGAAATTGACCTGGCTTCACTCAAACTGCAACTTACCGTTTTTGGAGCACAGCTTAAGCAACTTCAGTACTTAAAAGAGAAAGTATTTAAACAGAAAAGAAGCCAATGTAACACGCACTCAGCAAATAATTTTAAAATCACATTGTGTAAGCATGTAATGGCTTTACATCCTTTAATACCTCCATCAAATTAAAAATGTTGTACTACTAGCCACAACCAAGAATAGCAATGTAACAATGTTACAGTAATAACAACAACAACAACAAAATTATAATGAACTCTATATACTCATATGGAGTTATATATAAGAACCATAAACTTGTGGCTGGACAGAGGTCCCCTGGATATATAAACAGATTTCTAAATACAGCATAATTAAAAACAAAAACTATTAGAGTGGTTTAAAACCACATAGGCTTAAAGAGTATTAAAATTTGTGACAATTTGTGACAATTTTATTATCTGTTTAGAAAATCCAGATTTTCATAAACCGAACATGCCTGAAACAACATTTAGGCCTACATTTTGCCTACATTTAAAGAATATTAGGTGTCAAAAACCAGACTTAAACTATGATAAATTTTAAATTCGTGTTTAGAGTAAGCAAGCACAAAGACCTCTCTGTAAGACCTCTCATTTCCAGGAACTAAACCTTGACAATTTCATAAAGGAGCTATGATGTCCCCAAAGTTCCAAACAGGCTCATCAGCTTTACCAAGTCTATGTAAAACCACAATCCCCAACCTTTTTAAAGATACCTATAAATAGTTTATTTAGATTCATGACAGATTCCGCCTACATGCACTTTCAAAAGTTATTTTTAACTTCTGTTTACGATAATTTTATAAAATGTATTGAGAGATGAATGTCACTACAAAAATACTGGAAGCCACTGATCTGAAACAATAAAAAACAAAACGCCACCACCAAAAAACAACTATGTCAAGCTCTAACACACCATACATACTTCCACTATAAGTTCAACTGAAAAACTGAAACTTGAATAACCAAACATGCCAAATCTGGAAAAAACAGAGAGGAGGAAATAACGCTCTTATCACAAAAGGAATTAGCACTAACAGTTTTGAGTGCATACTGTCTCTGGCCTTTTCCATATGTCCTATTTCATACTCAGAACAGCTCCAAGACATAGTATTATCACTACTAATTAACAGATGAAGAAACAAAGGTTCAGGTACATTATTTTCCAAAAGCCCCACAGATGGTATAAATTCAAATGGCAAGCTTACTACTCACCAGGTAATCTTAGCAATGAAAGATCAACTATAATTCTGCAAGGAAAAATGTGACTGTCACTAATAAAAGGGAAAGCAATCTACCAATTTTAAACTACATGAATGTAGGAAATTGAGAATTTCAGTATCTGGGCTAAAAAGAAAAAATGAGTTTTTCACAATTTAATCCCAGAATAGAAAGAATGAGAATGACATTCCTCAAAACAGCTTCCAACTGCAGGAATTAACTGCACAAACACCTTTCATTAATATAAAATAAAGCATTCATAAGCTAAAAAAATGATTTCACAAAGACATGGATAAAGGATTATTTTGTCTTTCTACCAAGCTTTCACTAGATATCTCATAGAAGTCTATGAGATCTACCCTGATAGACAAAGCTCTGAAATTCTGGTTTCCTAATTTTAAAGTGGCTACAGAGAATAAAATGGAATCTGGAAGTCTAATGACGTTCCACAATCTTATTCATATAATCAAGATGTTGATAAAGAGATCTAAATATTGAACTAAAGCACCTGCCTTCCCTTGTCCTCTGCAATTACAGATAAAGTTGTGTCTGTAATAATTATCTAACCCCATCTCAAAAGATACATTATTTCTGTATTTGCTGGAATAAATACAAATGAAGTATTTTTTGGGTAAATCCTGACATTTTTCAGTTTGGTTTTTACTATCTGATTTCTTTAGTATCTTTAAAAATAAAATAGTTTTAAAGTTTCTTACTTAAAACTGTAAAGAACTAAAACATTTAACTGCAAAACAAAGGAACTCAATCTGCCTTTAGTATTCTAACTAAGGACTTCCTGTTAACAGTAGGATTCCTTCCTTTGGCACATTCAGTAAAATGCCTGATTGGTATGTTGGCCCAAAAATGTTAAAGGTCACATTTCACAGCTAAACCTAGAACTTGCTAGGCCCTAAAATCCTTTAAGATATTGTGCAACTTGTTTTTGTGCTTCAGCTAAATACAATGAGTTGAAGTTAACCCTTGAGATAAGGCATTTCCTGAAAATCTAAGTAATAAGTAATTGGCAGGAATTACTACTGTCATTAAGAAGTCATTACAAAACCATTTTCTTCCATACCTTTTTTTAATGTGTTTTACATTAGTAACAACAATCAAAATTTAATTCTAGGGAAAATAAATCTTTCTATAGCACACTCCTAGCCTCACACAAACTTACTTTCTCCTTTCCATTCACTCAAATTCCTTCAACCCTAATCAGCAGAATCCTTGAAAAATATAGTGAGTTTCAAGTCTTTTCAAGAAATTTCCAGCTATTGTCTCATATTCAGATTCCTCCTGGAAACAGCATTGTTAGGCTTTTCTGTACAGTTAGTAACCAATTATTAATCTTTCCTTGCCACATAAAAAGGTCCTTCAAAGAAATACTTTTTTCTTGAAGGTAAAACTTTCAGATAAAATTTATTCTAATCTGATATAAACTGTTATTAAATGAATTTTCTTGAGCATGTATCACTGCTGTAATAAATGCAAATCTTACTTTTAATGGCATTCTTAAATTTGAAAAAATATCCAATTAACTTGTATTTTATTTCTAAATCATAATTGTTTTAAAGTTTGTCTTTAAACTTACAAAAATAATGTCAGAATGCTCCTAAGAGAATATCAGTAGAGATTTAGGTCTTAAAGTACTTCTGCAATATTTTATGAATCAGAATTTTGAAACAATCTTGACTTGGTATTATTTATTCTTCATACTCACATACTTAAAACTCAGGAAGAAAAAGTATTATTTAAAATATTAACCACGGAACATCCACCAAATGGAAAATTAAGGAGTCATTAAAACTACTCATAAAAAGTGTGTAACATTAAGAAACTCACTAAAGTAAAAAGCAGATGTACAAAACTGCACACAGACAATTATAACAATGTTTTTTTAAAAGTGGCATAGAAAAAGATCAAGGAAATAACGAAAATACTAAGAAAATTTCTGGTATGATGGGTAATTCACCTTTACTCTTCTATATTTTGCAGATGTCCTATTATAAACAGGTATTACTCTAAAAGAAAATATAAATGAGCTTTTGGAAACTTTTAGTTGGATAACAAATTACTTCTGAACTTTAAAACTGCACAATATTAGAAATAACCAAAATAGTCAAATACACAATTGTCCTAATCCTTTAATCTACTTCTTAAAACACAAAAAGGCACTCACCCAAGTTCATTACATACTTCTACATGCTTAGAAAAATTCTGCACTTCAATGTCCCAATGAAACTAGGTATCAGCTTTTATATAATAAGTTACTCTTACCAACTATTCTACACTATTCCCCAATTTTCAAAACTTTAGTGATTTACTTTTTCAATCCATAATTAAGTCTCATTTTTCCTTCAAAAGCACCACAGATCTGTCCTTTTCTCTCCATTGCCATTGGTACCTGCAATCCTCTTTTCTCTGCCTTCACTATGCTACTGCCAATTTTCCATCTAAAATGTTCTTCCTTTGCCTTCAGTAATATAAAATCCAAGCTCAAAGCCCAGTTCAAATACTATCTCTTCCATGAATCATTCTGTAAGCATCCAGCCCACCCTGACCTTTGACTCCCTATTGCTCTCACAGTCAGTAATACAAAGTTTAACAATGGTTCTATTATTATTTTGTATACATTGATTTTGTTTTCCCAAATAAGGTACCAGAGGGCAGCAAACAAGGGGGCCAGGGAAAATGCTAGACCTAAAAATAATTAATACTAAATAAATAAACACGTTTTCTACAATCAGAATATTTGTACTCCAAACTGTTTAAGTCTGCTGATTTGATGTTATATGGGCTATAAGATAAATCTGTCTCATTGTTGTTGTTTTTTTCATACTACCAAAATTTAAGGCCTACAACTTGGAAAAAAAATCAGACAAGAAAGTTTCATTTTTAGCTTGCCTCAGTTATCTAGTGTAATTCAGTACTTTAGGCATAAAGTATAACTATTTATTTCTCATCTCTCTTCTACTCCTTATAGAAGCATCCCCATGTCAGTAGATATGGAGAGCAGACTTTTTTTCTTAGTTACATGGCTAATATTTATTGCCCATTCCATAAAGAACAAAAGATAAGCTCAACACATGATAAACCACTTGACAATAAGTCTTTTTTTATCAAGTCAGGAAAATAATTACTGAGCTGCTAAAACAGTTTTAAGAGAAAGAGTGCAGGTTCTAAGTAAAAATGTAGTTGTTCATGGTTATCACATAATACTCACTTACAGGCCTAAGCAAGGATGTAGTTGCCCATGGTTAGGTATCACCTAACACGCCCAATTATTCCTAACCTCCTTTTCATTCCCATGTAAGTCGTTTCTCTGAATTCCTAACCTTTCAATTCTACCAAACCTAAACCCAAATTCAATCCAACTACAGACATTAAATTTTCTAGGTTGCCAAGGCCCATAGTGTTAATGGTCTAGATAGCCTTAAGGTAAATACCAAGTTTATATAACAGCAGTTAATAAAATAAATGGACACAAGAATTCTCTCACCCGGTGTAGGTTAATAACTATTTACCACCTGGCTTAGCAAATCTGGGGAAATGGAATCGTATTTTACTAGGAGTATTCGTTAGTTTCCCAAGAAAAACTCAGAAAAGAGCATTTTTTAAATTGAAGTGCCCGTAAAACTAAATATAAACTAATGTAGTATTTATAATTTTAAGTCACCTGAAGCATGCCTCCCCTGATTCTGTGGCATTCTTTGGAAGAGATCGTGATTGTACTCATAATATCTGTAGTCTTCATGTACACGATCTCCAAGTGGCCGCCTTCTCTGACCATCAAAAAAATTATCTGAATAATAATATCGGGAACTAGAGTCTCCATTTTCAACAGCAAAATTAACTTCAGTTAAAAATGACTGAGAAGAGCCATATTCCCTAGGGACATCTGCTAGACTCCTGGCAAGATAAGAAGGCGCAGATAATCTGTTGCTTTCTCTTCTTATTATTTCATGAGGTGTTCTTTGAATTGGAGTTCTAAGGAAACTCTGGTTTCTTGAAACTACTCCATCTCCAGAAGCTGAAAAGGCATTAGGGCTTGAATCTGGAAGACAGATATCAGTTCGTCTTGGAATTGTTGGACCGTGCCGGATAAATGAAGGCATGAGATCTATAATAAAACAAAGAATAAAATTACCATCTCAACAATAAATGTATTTTTCAAAAGCTGTTGGTGTACATCTATCACCCCCGAAATGCAAAATTTCAATGAACTTCAGAACACATTATTTTAAATTTTGATTTTAGACAGTACTTGGGTATTTTAAAATTAAGGCTGATATTTTCCCACTCAAATGAATTGATACTTTGTATGGATGTGCTATAGTAAGCTCAGCCAGAATCAAATGTATTTGGTATACCACCATACATAATATGGCAAAATGCCGATAAATTTAAATATGAAATACATGTTGAACAAAATAACTCATGAATAAATGTGCAAAATAGGAAACATCTAACTATACAGAGTTACCAGCAACATTTATATAAAAGTATAATTTGTTTTGGTGTTTTTCACTTAATTTTAGAAACTGCCAGAATTCCTTCTTTGAACAATTTCTAAGATGAAACAGAACATAATGCTACTCCCAAACATGTAAAGATGGATTCCTTTAAAAAAGATTTTGAATTATTAACCCAGTCTTCCTACTCTTGAATTACCTAGGACTAGGAGAGTAATCAAAAGCTGGAAAGCCAAAATTTTAGGTATTAAGATTTTAAAAGAGACTCATTTCAAAGAAGTACACACATGTTGAATCTGTTCAAATTCACCACTTCTGAATTTATGGCTCCTTCAAGAATAATTATAATTCAAAACAGAAGATAACTGTAGAACAATGGCTTTCAGGATATAGTACTTTTTAATACAGAATTTAAAAATAGCTTAGACATTCCTAGTTAGAAAGCAAACATCTTTAATACACTAAAAAAACTAGATTTGAAAACCATTATGCAAACTTATTAGAGGGCATTCAGACAGAAACAAATTGTCTGAATAAGTAAAGCTCAACACTTCATGAAACGAAAAAAAAAACAAAAAGGTGTGGCAAACATATTTCACTGCTTCAAGTAATGTTTAGTAAACTATCTGCAGCAAATGCAAACTATCATTTAAAAACAGCCAAAAACCCAAGAGCATGTTTACTGAAAAGCAAGCTTTTAAAGGTTTTACAATCAAGTCTCTGGTTACTGATGCAGCCCATCTGATTAATTTTGTTCTATCAGAAAGCATTACAAGCATACAATAAAACGAGAAGGGTGACGATTAATAGGAAAATATGCTTTTCATCCCTTTCTACGTGATCCTGAGCAAGTACTAAGAACCTCTATGAACAACTTTCCCAATTATATAATGAGGTAATGCCTAAGTTACAAGGTTACTAGCACCTTCCAAGACAAGGGGCTCAGCACACAGAATGAGTAACAAAATATTACCGCCTTAACTCACAAATGTCGGGAACAAGCAAGCAAGAATTAAAAATTCAAAAGATTCGGCTCAAAAATCAGAGTCAAATACTTAAACGGAGGAAAACAGGAAATACATCCTATTAAAGTTTAAAAAATACTTTATGGTGATTTCCCTAAAACATGATGGAAATCATTTTAAGCTACTTTGCCTTTTTTTGGAGTTTGAAAGGAGGCTTTAATTAAAGCACAGATAAGGGAGCCAAATACAAATGATTTTTGTTGGCTCCTCTGCCCCGAGATCTAAGTGATGAGGCTTGGATAGCAGCTACAATAAAGACGGTCTGCTTTTCACCTTCTCATCTCTGCATCCAGCAGCAGGTCTAAGGAATTCTGCCTCAGAGTTTGCACAACTTCCAGCACGGGTGAGTGAAACCCACAATGTTTGCAAACACAAGGCACATCTCGACGTAGAATGTGTCCCAGTCTAACCACTTTTATACTTCTACAGCGTTAGGGTATCAAAATTTAAGTATTTTCTAAAGAGTGTCTTTCTTCAGTAATCAAAACCAAACTCTACCAGGGCGGGGAGTTGCTATTCTTAAGGGGCTCCTCCCAAGGAGCAAAAAAAAAAAAAAAGCCGAACCAAAGTTTCTTGCTTTTTTATCCTTTCTCGGCTTTCAAACAAAGAACACTTCACGCACAAGAAAATTAAAAACACGGAGGCCAACAAGAAGTCGCGGGGAGACCCGCGGGGTTCCAACGAGACACGTGGGGCGCCCCTGTCGGGGTCCCCGCAGCCCGCCCGGGCCAGGTATGGGTGCGCCCCGCCCGACACTCACTCCGCAGCAGAGGCGACGTCTCCTTCTTCACGTACTTCCCCTGCACCTCGGCCGGCTTGGACACTTCGTTTTTGGTTTTCTTTCGGGACAGCATCCTTCTAGACGGACCCCGAGGCCGAGCCAAGCAGCCTCCCTAGAGCTCCGCGCTGGGTCCCGACCGTCTCCGCCGCCACCTCCGCCGGCGCCACCGCCTCCTTCCCACCCGAGCCACCGCCGCCGCCGCCGCCTCTCCGCAGCCCGGGGTCGCCTGCAGGGATTGCCGCATGTTCGGGGCGCTAAGCGCGCCGGCCGCCGCTCAGCCGCATATCAGTTCCTTCCCGGAAGTCTGCCCGCTCCGCGACGCTGCCCGAGAACGCCGTGAGGAAAGGCCAGGGAAGCCGGGCCAGGGCCATGGTCCGCCGCGGGCCGCCTAATGACCGCCACCGGTACCGCCGTCGCTACCACCGCCGCCTACGTCCCGTAAACTTTCCCCACGGCCGCTGGGAATTCTGGGAAACACGACGCTGCGCAACCGCCGCCCCTCCCCCCACCCCAGTTCCCGGGCGCGGCTCCCGGGACTCCCGCGCCAGAGCCTCAGTTAACCCGCAGGCTCCACTACCCGGAGGACAACCCACTGTCTTCAGTAGTTCGGATAATGCTGAATTACATAATATATTTTTTTTCCCCTTGCATTTGCATTCTCAGATTCCGCGGACTGGAAAGGTCTAGAGGACGAAGCCAGCCAAAGCGAGCGCGGATGGCTGACGTGTGCTCAGGCAATGGAGCCCCCTCTCCAGATCTGAGGAACAGATTTTTTCCCTCAGGCCTTTGAAGAAAGCTTTAACCACGCCATCCCACCCCCAGAAGCGTTGCGATAGTCGTCCTTGAGAGAAGTCCCTCAAGTGTTCGGGGCTAGTTAATTCAGGTCCCTGATAACGCAGAATACGGATAGAGTTGAAGGACCACAAACCCCGGGTTAGTGCTGCCCCAGGTAATCTAGATGCTTCTTTTAATTGAAAACGTTAATCGGTTCAAGGCTAATTAAACAAATAGAAATTGATCATCTATGTGCCAGAGAGTGTGTCCTTCCAATGGGGGGGGGGCGGGGAGGGAGAGAAGGAAATAAATGTTTTTTAAAAAAGAGGACAAAAAAATAAAATGGATTTTATCATACTTCTTGAGATAATTTTGACGATAGCATATTATAATTATTTTCTCATCACTATCATTAGTATATTTAATAGTCACGTATTTCCTCCTGGAGTTAACTGTTTCAATCTTAGAATTATGAGGGCTTTGAATGCTAGAGATCAGGATCTGGAATTTTCAGTCTAAAATAGTAGACGCTACTTTCTTCTCTATAACCAGAAACTGCCAAAGGTACAGGAAAACATTTGGAAATAAGATAGGATCTATCCCCTAGTGGCTAAATTAGGCCTTTCATAATGGAAAATTCTTTCCCTGAGAGCTAAAACTTAACTCACAAGAGATCCAAAATGTATGTCATAATTAACAAAAGGTATGGAATTTTCTACTACACAAGATTAGGAAGGTGGCCAAATTTTGTTTTGCCATGAAAAAACAGACATTTTATCTAATGTTTTTATCTTTGCATGATGTTATTATGCCCTGTTTGTACAGATCCCCCATTATTCATTCAATAACCAACAAATATTTAGTGAGCACCCTCTACTGCTAGGCACTATTCTAGGTCCTTGGGATACATCAATGGACAAAGTAGTCAAAAATCCTTACCCTGATGGGAAAGACACAATAAAGAAGGAAAAAAAGTAAAACATAGTATGTTAATGATAAAGAGCTGCGGTGAAAATAAGATGAGCGGGTTTACAATTTTAGACAGTGATAAAGTACAGAAGGCTTCATGAGGAAGTAACATTGGAGTTAAGTGACATGAGGAAATTGGCCATGCAACTTTCCGGAGTGAGAGTGTTCCAGGTATAACAGCCAAGTGCAAAGTAAGAGCAAAATCACTGAAAGTGGCCATGTTCCTGGCAGACTGAAGAAACAGTGAGGAGGTCTGTGTAGCAGAAGAGGGAGGGGAAGAGTGTAGGAAAGAAATTAGAGAGGTAACAATTGGTAAGGCACAAAGAGAGGACCTTGTAGGTCCTTAACTTTGAGCAGAAATGTGACTTGATGTGACCTAATGTTTTAATAGGATCGCTTTGGATACTGTTGAGAATAGATTGAATGGGGACAAGAACAAAAGAGGGGATACCAATCAGAAACTATTGCTGGCTTGAACCAGAGTAGTAGTGTGGAGATGATAAATGCTCAGAATTTGAGCATCTTTTAAAGGCCAAGCCAACAGGATTTGCTGACAGATTGAATGTGGAAGATGAGGGAAAAAGAGCAATCAAGGATCTCTCCCATGGATATGTAAATTTTAACACTAGAATGGAGCTCAAAAGAAGCAGTTACTTTTACAGGAATATTTGAATAGCAGTTTCTTGTTCCTGTTGTTCATATGTAAGGACTGGTACTAAAGTATTGGTTGTGTGGATGGAGAAGAAAGAGTGATGAAACATAAATGAAAAAACAATAGGGTTTTGTTTCAGATTGGGTATGAAGGGGGAAGAAGGTGCCAAAAAGAGCTAGGCTTCTGCACTGGGCTTACCTCAGAAGCATAAGAGATCAGATATTAGGGGGAAGCAGCTGTGGCTCCATTGGTTGGGCTCCGGTTTACCATATGGGAGGCCCCGGGTTCGGTTCCTGGGGCCTTCTGGTGAAAGCAAGCCGGCCAGTGCGATAAACGCAAAGCGAGTGGGTACAGTGAGCACAAACAGCAGGGGGTGGATAAATAAGTAAAAATAAATCTTAAAAAAAAAAAAAAAAGATATTAGGACCTTATTAATAAAGTCAACTCTTCCCAGCTGGAGTTTTCCCAGAGCCTAATGAAGTACAGGATACTTTTCACATTCATGGGGGGAAGAATCATAGAATTTTACAACTGGACAAGAATTCTGAGATTACCTATGCTAACCTCATTTTATAGATGCAGAAACTAAACTAGAAAAATTAAATGTTTTGCCTCAGATCACATTCCTGGTTAATGGCAGACTAGCATCAGAACTATTTTCTATTCCCATTTTGTGCTTTTTCTGCTGCAGCAGCTTAAGAATCCCATTATTAGGGGGACATAGGAAAATATCCTGAAAAAAAAAAAGAATCCCATTAGTGTTAGTCCTGGCTGTTTCTAACACAGTTGTTTCTGGGGATGGATGTGGCTCAAGTGGTTGGGCATCCGTCTGCCATATGAGGGACCTGGGTTCGATCCCCGGGACCTCCCAGTAAAATAAAAAAAACTTACAGTTGTTTCTGAAAGCCATCCACATTCCCTACAAAGTACTCCCTTTTTCAATGCTATTTCAATTCTTGAATTACAGCAGGGAGAAAGCCTCAATTAGGTGCTCTCTTTAAGACCTATAATTTGTCTTTTTATCAAGGAGGGTGCATTCCAGAATCAACAATTTGCAGGCAGCATCAGCAGTAGCAATGCATAGCAAATATGTGGACATTGAATCCAGAGACTTTGAATTCATACATGTTTTTCAGAAATTCCTGGAGTCAGGGAATTTTTAATTAAGGAATGCAGATCTTGCAGCTATAATTCTCCAAACACTGCCTTTGACAATGCTAATACTTTATTACATAGTAGAGATATTTTCCTCTTGCATTTGCATTCTCAGTGGAGGAAATAATTAGTTAACTATTTTTATTAATATAGCACTAAAAATCTTTTAGAGGAGGCACTATGGTGTGACTGAGCTATCCTTATAGCACTCTGGGTCTTAGTTTTTGCATATGAAAATGAAGAAATTGGACTAGTTCATTTCCAAAGTGTCTTTCAGCCTAAAGTTTTGTGCTACATGAGCAAAAGGAAATATGCAAAAATAAAAATAGGTACCCTACTAGGATAATAATATAGGTGACTTTCCTTAACAAAAATCCTTATTGTGTTTTCATTTAAAAACTTAAAGAAAATATTAAAATATTTGCATTATATAAAAATCCTCATTAGCATAAAAATAAAGGTCATGCTGGATTGTTACTTTTCAAGGAGAGCCCAAGTCTTTAAACTGTTTTGACTTTCTCTTGCTAGAAACACGTAAAATTTAAAGGGGCGAACTATCCAGTGAAGGAAGGACTTTCCAAGAAAGGAACAAATGGAAATGAGCCCTGCATATAAAGCCTCTTAAAGAGAGAGAGAGAGAGAGAGAGGAGAGAGAGAGAGGAGGGAGGAAGGGAGGAAGGGAGGAAGGGAGGAAGGGAGGAAGGGAGGAAGGAAGAAAATAAACTTCTTGCTCTCCAAACCACTCTTCTTGGTCATGTAACAATATCATCTAAATCTGTCTCAGGAAGAGGTAGTAATTGTACTAAAATCTATAGCTTTTCAAGCCTCCAAGGTTTTATTCTTAAAATCTTGCAAGGTAAATTCCTGAGTGCCCTTTTAGGCAGAAGCTTCAGTTGTTCCCTATGAAAGATAAAGATGTGTGGCAATATAAATGCTTAACATTAGCAACTCAAATTGGGTTCCCAAATTCCTCTAGTCTCTGATGAATCATTCCACCAAATAATTTAGAGAATTACCATCACAAGTCTGATCAAAAGGAGTGACACTGGGATATATGGTGCCCCTAAACTTAACTCCTATTCCTATATACATTTATTGCTAGGATTTAGAGGTCTTCTGAAACCCTGACAGCTGGCCAAAATGAATCTTTTATTCTTGGCAATGCCAACCTTTGACTTCAGTTATTGGGAGGCCTTTATGTATCTAGGCTTCTCTGACCCTAGAAACTTTTATCTTCATTCCAAAATTTGGAGCCTTGTCTTCAACAACTTTCAACTTTAACTCTTCTTTGCAATTATCAATTTCTACTTGGCTTACAGTAAGATTTTTCCCCCTAGCCAATTGATATTTATTTGAGTATTTGTAGGTTTACAGAAAAATTGTGCAGAAAGTACAGTGTTCCCATCTATCCCCCTCTCACACATACAGTTTTCCCTATTATTAAAATTTTGCATTAGTGTGGTGACTTTGTTACAATTGATGAAACATTAGTATTATAATTATTCTATTAACTATAACCCATAGTTTACTTTAGGGTTCACTCTTTGTATTGTACAGTTCTTTGTTTTTTTTCTGGTAACTTATATACAACCTAAAATTTCCTATTTTATCCATTTTCAAATATACAATTCAGTCGTGTTGCTTATATTCACAAAGTTATGCCTCCATCACCATCGTCCATTGCCAACACATTTCCATTACTCCAAATAGAAACTCCTTACTGATTAAATATTGTCGCCATTTCCTAGCCCCACCCAGCCTCTGGTAACCTGTATTCTAGTTTCTCACCTTATGAATTTGCCTATTCTGCTTATTTCATGTAAGTTTGATCATATAATATTTGTCCTTTTGTGTCTGGCTTATTTCACTAGACATCTTCAAGGTTCATCCATGTTGTTGCATGCATCAGAACATTCCTTTTTACAACTGAGTAATACTCCACTGTATGTATATACCACATTTTGTTTATCCATTCATCGGTTGATGGGCACTTGGGTTGTTTTCACCTTTTGGCAATTGTGAATAATGCTACTATGAACATCAGTGTGCAAATATCTGTTCCAGTCCCTGCTTTCAATTCTTTAGGACATATACCTAGACATGGGGGTTGCTGAGTCATATGGTAATTCTGTAATTATATAGTAATATTTTTTTGAGAACTCATTAAAAGTTTATCCAGGGTTCTCATTATGTAGGTCATTCTTCTCCCTGCCAAAAACACTTCTATTTATATTTCATGTCTTATGGAAACTTCCGCTGTACTGTCTCTTCCTTATCTGTGGACTGCTTTCTTCAAGGCTCTACTGGACCTTTTCTCTGGGGCAATAAACCTTATCCTTAGTTAGGGTGTAAGGCAAACATGATTTATGGGGAGTGAGAGAGTGAAAAATACATTTGTTTGAAATATTTGCAAGAAAGCAGTTTAAGTAAAATTTCTACAGTAGAGCCAGAATAAAAAAGACTAAGGAAAAACTGGAAATGGTCTCTTCCATATGGAGCCTGGTCACATACATAAATCCTTTCTCCCTCCTGGGACCCCATTTAATTGACAATAAAATAATAAAGGGGGAATAGCTTGCAACAATTACAAGAACACAAGATGGGCCATCAGTTGAAAAGACATTAATGAATTTCTAGAAGACAGAGAATAATGGAATTCAGGCAAAAAGAAAGAGATGGAGAGAACAGAGGAAGCAGGACAGAGGAAGCTACAGCCTAAAATGCTTGTGAAACTCATACAGCCAAATACCCAGGAAAGACTTGGGGCTTAGAATTACCCAGTTTTATTAAGAAAGAGAGGAAGGAAATGTGGAACTGAAAATAGGTATTAACTGAAAGGCCAGCCTCCATTCCTCTACACAGAATTTCAGGCAGCTAGGCAGCTACGTCCCAGAAAAGAGATTTTAGGATTCTTTTCTGGAGCAATTGAATGACTCTAGAGCAGGTATCTTGACAATTGGACATTTGGAGGTTCTGTAACAAAACAGCCAACCCATCTTGTAGGGAAGTCTGCCAGGGAACAAACTCTGGCTCCTCACATAGCATTCCTAAGTAGTTTTTAAATGTGTCATTCTTAAATATGAATATACAACCAAAGATCACTAGAAATTTTAGGAAAATTTGCAACATGAGAGAAATCAAGATAAACAAACAGAAAAATAGACCCCCAAAGAAAACAGATAATTCAGAGTATAGACAAGTATTTTAACAACACTTACTACTATACAGAGAGAAATTCAAGAAGAGATATTGCATCCATAAAGCAACATGAAGATGCTATTTTTTTAAAAATCAGAAAAAGTTAAGAGCTCTTGGAAATTAAAAATAAGGGTTGCCAAAATAAAATATTCAGAAGAAAGTTAGGAAGATAAAGTTAAGCAAATCACTCAGAAAACAGAACAAAAAGTTGGCAATTGGAAATACAAGAGAAAAATTAAGAGAAGTAGGTTGTATCCAAGAGGCCTAGTATCCTGCAAATAAGAGTTTCAGAAAGAAGTAATAGGGAAAATTGAGAAGAAATCATCAAAAACTAATGCAAGATGGTTTTTTGGAGATGAAGGAAAGACTTTCTCAATTAAAAGGGCATCCGGAGTGACATCAAAATTAATGAAAAAAAGATCCATGTCTCAATCATTGCAAAATTTCAGAACATCAAGGATAAAGGGAGGATCCTAAAAGCTTCCAGTGAAAACAAATTTTAAAGGAATACGAATCACAGTAGCATCAAATTTTTCATCAGCAACAGGAAATGCTATAAAATGATGGAGCAATGCCTTTAAATACATGGGAGAAAATGAATTTCAGTTTACAATTTCCTATCCATCCAAAATGTCAATAAAAAGCAAGAGGAGACCAAAGACATTTTGAGGCGTGGAAGATTCAGAAAGTTTACTTTTCATAAATCCTTTCCTAATAAGTTACTAAAAGATAAATACTAACAAAATGAGAGAATAAACTCTTTCACACACACAAAGAAAAAACAAAACAAAATCCCCAAAAGATATGTTCTTTCCTTATGCAAAATACATTCATTACATTACAATATTCCA
>JAQZBX010006524.1:0-52973 GCA_029593785.1 Cabassous unicinctus | reverse complement strand
GACTGCTGCAAAGCAAACTGATTTGCCTCTTTCTCAGCTACATGACTGTTAAGCTGGGGCTCCCTTTCCACATCATTGTTGATCCCATGTCATCTTTTTCTTGATTCAATGTGTACTTGGGTCTATATGTGCTATTGTTGTCATCTGTTTCTCTGAACCATGGTGATGTTGGCATGTCAATTCACATTTTAGAATGAAGCGTAAAGAACTGATTTGAAGTTCTATGTGAAAGGTTTGACTTTTGGATTTTAGACTTTACAGTAGAATAATTGGACAGGACTCAGCTATTTTTTGAGTGCCCCCAAGTTTAGTTTCTATGGATTCTTTTTTCTCTTGGCCCAATTTCTTCTGAAAAAAAAAAACCCTGGCAGCCAACATTCTGAGAGAAAATTGGTGGAAGATGTTTGATAGTCTCACAATTTAGCATTTGCACTTTCATGTAAACCCTGAGTTTCCATAAATTGCCTTGCCCTTTTCATCCTTGCCTTTCACTGTGTAGGATGTCTTGGAGCTTCTCTTTCTAGTGATGTCCTTACCTGACTTTTTTTTCACTGCTTTGAAATTATCCAAATAATTTGAATATATTTTTTTCTTTCTTCCTTCCTTTTTTTCATCCTTTCATTTTCTTTCTGTTTTCTTTTATTTTTAATTTTTTTTTTTTGCATTTCCTCTTATTTTGCCATCAAATGGTTAAAACTCCATGGCAAGTTAAGATCTTGTGTTGGCTGAAAATATCTGCAAGAGAAAAAGTAATTTATGCTGATCAGGTTGTTCAAAAGCATTAGTAAAATAAATCTAAGAATTTTCTTTTGAAACATAATGAAACCTGTATTAATGCAGCAATTTTAATTTTAGACTTCTAATTAACTGTTAATTCTAAAGGTGGTGAAGTGCCTAAAGCATCAAAGAGCAAGGATATCATAATTGTATTTTTTTGAAAATATGATAATTAACTTTTAATTCATGAATGCATTTCTATGGCAGAGCTACAGTACTTGATATTCAGAATGTATTTAGAACCTGTTCTTCTCAAACAAAAGAAATAACATTTTGTTGCAAATAAACCAATGCCACATGTATGATTTTAAATTTTAGTTGTAACTCAATTCAGAATATTGGAATAATACTCTTATTGAGTGATTTAGGAGGTTATGTTTATATTTTAATTTCTTTGGAATTTTAAATATTTGATTTCCTCTTTTGGAAGAAGAAAAAACCAGGTTCCATTATCACTATTCTGGGGATGATGAAATCTTGAATTTCAATGAGGCTATTTTTTAACTTGAGCCACTTCTTCAATAACATTTCACTGGTTCTCAGACTTAGTCTTGTCATTAGAAACTGAGATAATATTCCTCAGCCGTGGGGGAAGTGCCACTGAAAGAGCAGATATTGATTGCCATGTCCCTCAGCAAAATTTCAGTAAATGAAACTTTTTTTCTTTCCTGTCACTCACATGCTCTAAGTATCATGGGCCTCTATGCACTCCTACATAGACCCCTTTCCTTCATGTGGGCCTGTGACTAAGTTCTAGCTACATGGACATTTGGGCAGCTTCATAGAGGAGGTGATATTTGAACTGAACCTTGAAGGAGGAGTATTTTTAAATTTGTCTTGAACGTATCCATCTCTATATGTCTTCTTGGATGCAGAGAGTACATCTTTTATTTCAGGATTTTTAACAGTGTGTAACAAGTTTTTGTTCAAAACTTTTGTTCATGTAAAAGAACACAATATTTTTTAATGATTTCAATTGTTAAGTAAGGCTTGTGGTAGGCATGGTATTTGTCTGGAATTAAAACCCTCATTAAAATTAGATTTTCTTGATGGGTTTTCAAGTAGCACTGGTCAGAGTAAAGACTTCTCAGGGTAAATAGTAATGTCTAACAAGTGCTTGCTACATGCTACCCACAGCTAAAAGTATCTTGTATGCATTAAGTTCTCAAAATGTGAGATTGTAATATTCTTTTCCAATTTTTATGAGGAAGGAGGCCCAGAGATGTTAAGTAATTTTCCCAATGTCATACAGTTAGTAAGAGAAAGAGCTTGGATTTGAACTTTTCTACACCAGATCCAGAGTTCACACCTTTAACTACTATACTGCACTGTTCAATAAGGACATTTTGTCCTTTCTGATACCCATAGAACCAAGTCATTCAGTCAATTAGTGACCAGCATATCTGCAAGCAAACTTTTGAAAGTAAAAGTAATTTTACAAAATCACACTATGATGCAACAAAGTGAAATCTGAGAAATGAAGACAAGCATTTCATATTTATCTGAGAGAAAAAATAATATGAGAGACAATTATTTATGGGGATATTTTTCAGGTTTCCATTCTTGCTTCATAAAAATTACAGCTTAGATGGTAGTTTCGTTGGTTTGGGGGTCATGCTATGGGCCCTTAGGCATTTAACCATCATCTGCCCTTCCAAGTACCAAATCCCTGTTAAGAACTGATGCATTCGTGGGGGTAGGAGGGGTGGAGATGTCACTAAATTCAGGACAGAAGCATCTTATGCTGAGGCTGTCATTCTTAGATTCCCATTGTTTGCTTTTTATTTATTTATTTATTTTTGAGATACCAGGGCCAGGGATTGAACCTGGGATGTTGTATGTGGGAAGCCAGTGCTCAACCACTGAGCCACATCGGCTCCCCTGAGTTGGTTTTTTCATTTGTTTGCTTGTTTTTTGTTTGTTTGTTTGTTTTTAGGAGGCACCGGGAACCAAACCCAGGACCTCCCATGTGGGAAGCAGGCACACAACTGCTCTTGAGCCACATCTGCTTCCCACTTGGTTTTTTTTAAGTAGGCAATGTCGTGTGTGTGCTTTCTGATTGAAGGAGAAACATTCATCAAATCATTTCCTCCCTTATTTCTAAAGGATAAGTATTAAAATGCAACCAGCTAATTGAATGTAGTCACTACTCCAGGGTGCTGCAATTCCTCTTTCTACCTCAACCCAATCATTCCATTTGGTACTGACAACTGACCTGCCTCCAATGTAGAAAACTGGCCCTATAGAATTGGATCACACATGTGGCTATTTAAACTTAATTATTTATTAATTAAAATTGAATGATTTAGTTCCTCATTTGCACTAGCCACAGACTCACGTGCTCAATAGCCACAGGAGGCTGGTAGTCACTGACATGAACAGCACAGATATAGAACATTTTTGTCATCACAGAAAATTCTGTTGAACAGTTCTTCTATCAAGAAACAGGGCTGTTTCTTAATCATTGCTCCACATTAGAATCAGCTGGGACGCTTTTAAAATAGTACAGATACCCGGTTACCATGTAAGACAAATTAATCAGAATCTCTGGGAGTAGGGCCAAGATATTGGCAATTTTCTAAAGTGCCCTTGCCCCAGTGATTTTAATGGACAACCAGGATTCAGATTCAATTCTATATTTCCTGAAATATATAAAATTTATGTTTCCTGAATCAGCATCTCCCTTTTTAATGTATCCTTATAATCAGCATTTAAACACAATAAGGTCTCTCCTCGCTTAAAAACAAACAGACTCCCAAAACAGTAGTGTAACAATAACAGCTATAACAATTATGTATCCTCTTAATCACAGATCCCATTTTCTCCTTAGATTAATGCTCCTTTTATCGGCAAGGTCAAATTCCTTTAAATGTGAGCAACTTCCTTACCTCCATTTTAATCCTCCAATCCAAATTACCTGGTCTTTACCTTCATTACACCACCGAAATGACTCCTACTTAGTTCACCAATGATTTCCACTTCACTAAATGCAGGCAACACTTTTCAATGTTCATCTTAGTTGATTTTCAGGAGTCCTTAACAATTTTGTCAATTTCCTCCTTGAAACACTCTTTGCCTTGTCTCCTCTGACCCATGGTCTCCTTGTTTTCCTACTCTGTCTTCAAACTCTCCTTTGCTTATCTTTATTCAAGAGTTTCTCAAAGTTTCATTACAGGCTTGCTTTACTTCCTACTCTATTCTCTTTTCTTTGTACAATTCAATGTCTACTGCCTCTCCAACGGAGAACATCAAAATGTCTCGCAGAAATCTATGCGTTTCTTGTCCTTTCTGCCACCTCCATCTTCATCCAAGCTACCACAATCTACTTCTCCCAATGAGTCAGCTGCATGAATGCCTGTTCTCCCCAACACCCAACCCATCCAGCATATCGCATCCAGAGTGATGAGTGCAAGGAGGGTTATGTTCCTCTCCTGCATAAAGTTTTGAATAGTTTTCCTTTTTGGATGAAGACAAAGATCCATTATTTAAGCTTTCATAGCCCTTCATGATCAACCTTCTTTTACCTCCCCAGCAATAAATTATTCCAGTCTTCTCACTCCATAAGCCTTAGCTAAATTGACCTTTTTTGAGTCCTACCTACTTCAAAATCTTTACACATGTCATTTTCTCTGACTGTAAAGTTTTCCTTTCACTAGTTAAATACTACTTATGTTTCAAATCTCAGCTCAAATGTCTCATTCTCAGAGAAGTTTTCCTTGATTTAATATATAAGTTCAGGTTTTCCTATTATTCATGCTCATTATCCCCAATAACTATATTCAATATAATTAATCACAGTTTTGAAAATATATGTTAATTTGCTTGATCATTTGATTAATGTCTGCCTCCCCCAGTTAATATATTTCTGCATGTTAAGGATTGTATTTACCTTACAGAAGATTTTATATCTAGTACTCTAGCATAGTGCATGACTCATATTAGATGTACAGTAAATATGTATTGAATAAATGAAAGAATAATTGAGAACAGTATGCAATTTATTTTATTTATTTATTTTTTAGGTACCAGGGGCTGGGGATTGAACCCGGGACCTCATATGTGAGAAGCTAGCACTCAACCACTGAGCCGCATCCACTCTCAAGAACAGTATTTAAGTGGTGAGAAAATAAGTTGTATAATGAGGAAATATTACATACAAGGACCTTCTGGTGCTCTTAAAGGTGAGCAAAATAATTTTTTTAATGGTATCAACAATCTGAAGAAAAAGTGACTGGCTGAGACCAAAACTACTACAAGCAGTTCCTTTCTTATAAAGTCTTTGTATATAGAACAGAAATAAAGAGAATTATTATGTCAGTTCAGATCATGTGTTGTAGGAGAGTCTGCTGCAGAAGGCAATGGCTGGGCAAGAACCTTAATTATATATATTGATTGATTGAGTATGCAAAATAAAAGGATTTTTCTCTTTTCAACTCTGTCCATGTACATAGAACTGACATCAGTTTTATATCAAAGTAGAATAAAACATTATCTAAATTTAAAGTATGATAAATTCTATTTTTCCCAAGAGCATATGTGGAAGTATTTAGGACAGTGAGGCCTTGCAATAAAAAAATAAGCAAACAAAAGCAAAACAAGGAAACAGCTGGAGTCCTGTTCTGAAAATATCATTGCTTTAAATATTAACAGTTGCCTAGTCCACAAACAAATGAATAAACTCTAAAGCTTTCTTGAAGTCATTAAAATATAATAAAAATATTCACTACTTGCTCCGAGGACTGGGGTCTGGCAACAGAGCATTCGCAGTGTTCTCTGGGCAGAGGTAATAACTGGTTAATAATAAGATGTGGCCTGAAGTGACAGAAGTAGGACAAGTCAAGCATGATTTCAGAGGCATACAGGGACATTATTAAGTTCATTTCTATGCCAGAGATTTTTTTATTGCATTAAAAGTGTCTTTACATTTTTGCTTGGATGAAGTCAGGATAGAAATATGGCCCCATCCTAAGGGAATTTGGTACTATGGGAACTCTATGTGGTATTTCTAACTCAGTGTCTGGTATTAAACTCCAGATACGTAATAATAAGAGAATCTCATTTCTTAATGACCTCCTTAATCAGTAGTTTGTCAATTTTACTGAATGAGTCATTTAGATGGAGGTTATGTAAACTGGGTTCTTGCTACAAAAGTCAAATAAGAAGTCAGTCACATTTGCATATGGACACTAAATCTGTTAGATACTTTTTGATTCCATGAATAGAGAGGCTTACACAGATGGAAATAGATACATTTGAAACTACCTTTATGTTGGGCCAGCAAGTTTATTAGGCAGTAGAGAAATTTTAGTTTGCAGAGTAGTCATCTTCCTTTAATGCTTTGAAAGAAATAGAGATTGAATCCTAGGAAAATATATCAATATAACTGTTTGGTGTTTTTGTAGCCTCCAAATTCATTGAATATATATTCCTTTCCCCCCTTTTTATCATTTCCATCTACTCAAGCATTTCGTGGTGAATTCCAATGACGTTGGTGGCCTAAGGATGATATATTTTGAATATCAAAGAATGTTAGACAGCTTCTTTGAACAGAGGCATCCCATATTTTCAGATAAATAAGTATATCCTACTTGTTATATTTTCATTAAAGACCACTTGAAAATATTTATGAAACTATATCTGTAAATATCTTGTGTTAAAGTGCAATGTGATTTTTAGCTTAAGCCACTTGATTATAATGCTTTGAACATTTCCTTGGAAGGCTGGAAGGTTGCAAAGCTTCAGAAGGTTGGAAAATGCAGAGAGTGGTTCACTCTATGTCTCAATCTTCTACGAAATTTCACTGAGAAAGCTTTTTTTCCCCTTGTTTATAACCAAAACTGTTGTTGAGAGGAGGGAATTAGGGGAAGCAGTGAAATAGTCAAGCTAAAGACACTTGAATAATGAGACTGAAAACCCAAAAGAAGACAAAATGACTGTGGATTGTTATTCACCCAGTGACTTTATCTTTTAAAAGTTGCCATGCAGGAAGCTGATTTAAAAGCATTACCTTCCTATTCAGGAAGAAAGCAAAAGGAACTTAAGAATGTTATTTTGGAAGAATGTACAATGTTAACTGGGGGTGAGATTTTCTTTGTGGTGCCCAGTGGCCATTGCTGACTAACCTGGTGAGCAACAAGCATCAGGGTTGGGTCAAAGCCCAAGTTTTCAATTATTAATTATTACAGGAAGTAATATAAGTAAAAAGTGACATAAGTAAAAGGAAAATAAGCCTGGATAAAGGCAAAAAAAATCTCTATGACATTCTAAAGACTTTGACCTCTGAGTTCTCATTCTAATTCTGCTAAGTTACTTGGTATGAATTCTTGAGGAAGTAACTACAGCTCTCTCTGTACTAAATCTGTAAAATAACTGGGTGGTGCAATGAAAGCCAGAATACTTGCTAGCTTCAATTTTAAAATACTGAGCGTGTCTCTGTTCAGGTCTCTATCATCAGCAGCCCTGGTATTTGACTTAGCATTCATCATTTCAGCAAGTGACCTCTTTAGTTTTGGCTCATTTTACCATAATTACTTGATGCTGGATTAGCATTAATATTTAATAGGTATTTTTATCTACTCAGATTCAGATCCTAGGTTAAACATAGTTAGGGAAATAAAGCTAAACTGCCAACAAAAGCACCCCTCTATACCAATAAAGAAGAGAAAGAGAATACAACTTATTACTGAATAAGATTTAACAGATGTATGTGCATATGAGGTAGTACTATAGTGAATATGAAATTAGCACAAAATCTCATGCACATTTTATACAGCACAGCACAAGAAAAAATAATGAATTCTCTTATCTTCTGAGAGACAAAGGGTTGCACCTTCTGACAGTCTCCTACACAACTCTTGAGGATCCTCAGAAGCTAATACTGGGAGATATGTTTTTGCATATTTAGAGGTTATCTGGCCCATGAACTTAGAGATATCTCTACATTGTAAAAACTGGAGATGAGGCTTAATCCCTAGCAAGATTTATCTCTATTTCAAAGGTTATCCTAAGGACTCGAATTTACTCTATTCCGAAGGAAACTCTCTATGGGGGAAAATGGTCTCTTTGCCCTTTATAAGTAGAGAATATTATGTTTATTTACTCTTATGCTATAAAGAACATCATGAGGGTTTAATTACTTGGTCATCAAAAAAAAAAAGAATAACAAATTCTTCTTTTGAGATTGGAATTTTATTGGAAACCCTATGTAAAGTACAAAGAGAGTACTTTATACTTAAGCACCTCTCCATTCAGACCATGCACATTTCAAATGCTCAGTCACCATGTGTAGCTAGTGGCTACCATATTGGACAGCACAGGTCTATCCAAATTCATAAAAAATATATGATACCTGCTTTCTGGTGATGGTATCTGGTGATACAATTTTATTCTGGGATTTTAATTAACAGGCCAATGGGTTTGCTTTTTCCAATTTCTAGTGTTGTGGTTTATGGGTGATAATTATAATTACAGGCCATAATTCCAGCCCTTTGAATTCCAGATCAGTTCAGAACCCAACATATAAATGTAGATGACAATATCAGCTTCAATCTAAAAAAAAGCCGAATTGGATAATGTGACTTGGAGTTGTGCTCGCACTAATCTTCCAAATCCTGTTCCCTAGGACAAGCTTTTGGGTTGCCCGGCTATGTGGGGGGTGTATAGAGCAGGTTGTGCTCTAACCTAAATGTGATTCCTTTTGAAGAAGGAGGTGGGTAAAGGACAGAGGACAGGGAGGAAGAACCCAGGAAGAGCCTTTTCCCATTTTCAATGATCAGATAAACAATATTTCTTCTCGCAAAAATTCTTCTCAATATTATTTCACCCTGGGTCATAGAATGGACAGGGCAATAGTAAATCTCTAAACCTACTTCTAAATTCCCCAGTGGAATCAGATTTTAATTATCCTTAGGAAAACACAAAAGAGTATATAGAAGAAGGTACACCAGAAAGCTTTTAACTAGAATTATGGGTGATTTTATATTAAAATTGACCATACCATGCCAATTTAAAAAACAAAACAAAACAAAAACATCTAACTATCCTATCCTTCTTACCCTACTTTCCAGGCCTCTATGTTACCCATAGCATTCAGGAATCTGTCAGAATCTGACTGATCAGACTCTGAAAATAAATGCCCAGGGCCAGATGAATGCAGCTGGGTAGACTTATCTATTGTTGATCACATCTCAGTGAAAAATGGCTGACACTTCATGCCCAAAGGTATGAAGCAGCCATTTTTAAGCTTATTTATTTACTTATAATGCTGAAAAATCATGACCAACTGGAATGACCTAACAAAATTTGGTTTCTCCCCTGACCCCTCTTTGCTTCTTTGTATGCTTTTCTATCTCTTGAAGGAAGCCTTCCTGATAAAAAATTGACTTTGTATAATTTATCTACAAAATCATAAGTGAAATTAGGTCCAATTATTAATAAATCTGAGGTGAGAGGAATGGAGATGCATTTGCTTACTCCTTACTATTTTTTTCTTAATTTCTGAACAATACTTGTTCAGTCATATCTATTTTGAAGGATCAAAAGCAGTTTGGATAACAGTCATGAGCCATATTGTGGTGGATTGAATTGTGTACCCCAGTTTGGGCGTGCTCTTGGTCTGAATTCTGATGTTACTTCAGTTAAAGTGTGACCCAACTGAATCAGGTAGGACTTTAATCTATTTTACTGGTGTCCTTTATAAACAGAATGAAATTCAGACACAGAGAGAAAAAAGCCAGAGGAAGAAGCCAGAAATCAATGGAATCCAGAGGAGGATGAAGAAGATAAGGATTGCCACAATCTTCAGGAAGAAAGCATTGCCTTGCTGACTCCTTGATTTTGAACATCTCCTAGCCTCAATAGTGTGAGGCAATAAATTCCTGTTGTTTAAGCTAACCCATTGTGTGATATTTGTTTTAGCAGCTGGGAAACTAATACACATATTAAGGGAAACCTCTCCTTAGGTATAACATCTTGAGAAGGAACATACCAGGCAGGCATATACTTAAGTTGAATAAACGGATGCTAGTGTAATGGCTCATAAAATTTGGTATAGGCAATAAGAAAAAAAAATGTGTATGAGAATATGATAGGGCAGGAGAAGGTTTATGAGGTAAGGGAGGAGTTATGAAAAGTACTGGGCTGTTTCAGATCCTTGAGAATCTGAGGAGCAAATTATTAGGGCTCTACACCTGAATCACTGAGTTCTGAGAGAGGAAAGTGGCCCCAGGAAAATAAACTTTGTGATTGCATCTTTAGAAAGAGTTGAACTTCATAGTAGATTGGATTATGTACCCCCTCAAAAGACAGGTTCTTAATCTCAATCCATGTTTCTATGGGTGTGACTTATTTGTAAGTATGTTCTTTTGAAGTATTATTAGTTAAATTATGACCAGCTGCATCAGGAAGGCCTTAAAAAGAGAAGAAACCAAGTGCCAGAAATCAGAAAAGGCCACAGGGCAAAGCCAGAAGTCAGTGGAAACCAGAAGAGCAGAAGAGAGTGCAGTGTGATGGTGCTGGGGAAATCACAGTGGCCATCTGCCACTCCTCACCTACCCCCCTCCTTTTTGCTTGTTGCTTGATTATGTACAAATGTTGCCATATATTTCCATTCTGCAACCCAGAGGGAACATTACTAATGGAATAGCCTGACTACACCTTACACCTGAAACCAGGACCAAGCAGGGCAGAAACTGTTAGTGGCAGGGTACCCTCCCCTGGGTTGTATAAATACTCAGCTCTTGGCTAGCACAGGCATCCCTCATCCCTGATGCAATTCAGGGCTTTCAGAGCTGCCTTCCTCTGACCCTGCCTGGAGCAGTTGGCTTTCCTGGGGGACCGGCCGCAATGGGATCTCCCCCTGCTCTTTTGGACCCTTTGTGCTGTGTTAGTAATAAAGTGGTCATTTGCTGAAAGTCTTTGTTGTGTCTGAGCCTGTGCTCCCATGATGTACCATGTAGCAACTTGCTCCACAGTTGGGAGGCAGAGCTGTAAGCCAAGGAAACCCAAGGATTGCAGCAAACCAGCACCAGAAAGCAACAGACATAGGGGAGAAAAAATGGCCTTGCTAACACCTTGATTTTGGACTTACAGTTTCTGAAACCATGAGCCAATGAATGCTAGTTGTTTAAGCAATCCATTGTGTGGTATTTGTCAGCACAGCATGGCCATAGGAGACAACCTTGTCCAGAAGGTGAATGTACTGCTTTGTCCATTGCTTGATACCATTATATAACATCTTTACTTCATATCTCTCCCCTACCTTCACTGAATATCACACATCTATTCAAAATCACTTGTTAGCATTTGCCCTGAAATGGTAATTAAAATGCAAGTTCAAGATGTATGTCTAAGCCTGAAATAAGTAGCACTGAGCTCTCTAAAACAGAAAATATAGTGTTATTCCAAGAGAGAGGGTCAAAAGGTTGACTGGGGACTAGTCTTCTTCATTACTTAATCTGGATCACACAAGTGAGCACTGAGTTAGTTTTGTGTTTCTTAAGCATACACCAGAGATGGAGATTGATGTGCTGACTCAGGAAAGATTTGTATATAATTCTTAAGTGTATCAAATTATTTTAACATCCATTTTTGCATTCCTACTATGTAACATGGACTGCAGGTAGCAATATAAAATTTTCAATCCCTGACTTCAAGAATTTCGAATTGTATCTGCTAAACTGTAATACACATGGGAACAAAATGTTAATACAAACAAAGAAAGGCTTCCTTCTCACAAAATATTTATGGAAGCTTTCTTTTGGGAAACTTGAAAGAACAAGAAAATCTTACTTCCTTTAGCATGTATGTTGGGGTTTCTCCAGAGAAACAGAACTGACAGGCTATATATATGTATGATTTATTTATTTATTGTATGAATTGGCTCAAATGGTCACAGGGATTTGCAAATCCAAATTCTGTAGGGCAGGCCAAAAGTTGGAAGCTCTGAGGAAGGAGCAGTTGAATTCCCAGAAGAATCTGGCTGGCAGAAGTAGAAGGATAAATTCTTAATCTGATTTCTGAAATCTTTAGTTCTGGCTTTAAGACCTCCAACTGAGTGGATGAGGGGACTCCCATCATTGCTGAGGGCAAATCTCCCTTGTTAACAATAGATGTAATCAGCTGTAGATTCAATCAGCTGACTATAGGTGCTAATTCATCTATGAAATACTCTTACAGTAACAACTAGACCAGTACTTGCTTGGCCAAACAACTGGATACCATAATCTAGTCAAATTGACACATGCAATTAACTATTACAGTATAGCACAGACAGAGTGCTGTTTAGAGTAAATCTCTGGAAGGAAAAGGACCAAATGGAGATATCAGGTAATCGGTCATACAATTTGCCTAAATATCTGATTAATTTAGTGAAATATTAATTTCATCTGTTCCTGGCATGATATGGGCAAAGCCTAAATAGCTAATAAACTCAGTGTCCTACAAATTACCTGAATGTCTAGCAAATCGAGTGAAAAAATATATTCAAATATTTGACGTTGTATAGACAAAGTATCTGAATAAATCATTGATTTCTAGATTTGTTGATTTGTAAGGGATAACTGGGCCGGCGGGTGGAGGGGGGCAGGTATTACATATTTGAGTGCGGAGTAGAGGAGGACAGGATGGTGAGAGGAACAGAATTAAATAGAATTCCTACTGTTGAAGACTTAATGGTCACATCTGACTGTGGCAAGGTTGATAATATGCTCTCAGGTAGTGGACTGAGAATGGTGAAATTGTTAACAAACATTGGAAAGATATAATAAGACAGCAATTGCATTATACTAATACAGTATAATGCTGCAGGTATTAGTGTTGGAAGCAGAAAAATAGTGGGTCCTTTGCTGTTTCTATTGTGGTATAGTTACTGAAGGATTACTCACATCAGAAATTCATTTTCAAAGTGCTAACACGAAAGATAAGCTAACTATGTTGAGTAATTTTCATACTTCTCCCCTGCTTTGTAATTCTTTTCATGGTATCCCTGCCTATATCACTATGGAATGAAACTCTTCAAGCAGAACTTAATGTAATGTAGATATACCATATTAAACATTCTAAAATGCATTTTTGGCCCAAATTAGTTGCAGATAGTGAATCTTAGTTCTTCACATTCATCTGGGGACAAATTACTACCGAGGCATTAACTCATTTTAGAAAGGTTGACTATACTTTAATTCTGACCAATATAAGACTCCAAAAATATCTGTAATGTCATAGACTATTTAATTTTGGCTTGCTTGCTCTTTCTCTTAAACATAAGTGCACCTACATATAAAATGAGACTCTCATATCAGTATTAGACAACTTACATTAAACGGACATATCATCATGGAGAAGGGCATTTATCGCTTGCGTTGTTTAAAACAATATCTTCAGTGCTGGCTTGTGAGTTGCTTTTGAGCATATGCAACTTACCAAAGCAAGATGTTTTTCACTGCACCCTTAATATTTCTGGGTGGGAGGGCATCAAACCAACCATGAGCTCATTTATATTCCCCATAGTGTAAGACTTTGTGACTTTAGATCAAAGAATATCTGAACTCCCTCTTCAGAAAAGTCCAGAAGCTAGGTAGCCTGTCTGGGGAGATTCTAGGGGCCTGGAAAAGTAGTGACCAATAAAAATTGCTGACAATTCCATCTTTCCAGTAATTTGGCTAAAACCCTTAAGTTCTCATCCCCCTGTTTTCCCTCACAACCCATATCCAATCTATGTCCCTATCTCCCTGAGGCCTACAATTATTGTCTGATTTAATAATGATCTGTCTCCTTCCCTGCTGAATTACCCCATAGAACTTATCATCTTCTATTATAATTGACTTTTTTTTTTTTTTAATTTACCATTCTCTCTCCCTTACTGGTAGAATGTAATCTCTATGGGGGCAGGAACATTAGTCTGTTTTGTTCTGTTATGTATCTGAATTTTCCAGAACAGTGTCAGCCTCAAAGTACTGCTGAGTCAATGTTTATTGGTGTCCTAGGAAGCTGACATCTGAGCAAAGACATAAATGTAGTAAGGGAGTAAATCATATGGATATCTAGGGAAAGCTAGGAGGGACCATCAAGTGGAAAGACTCAAGGCAAGAATCATAAGCAACAGTATAGCCAGAGAGGTGAGTTGCTGGGAAAGTACAGGAAATCAAAGCACATTTCTAGTAAGTGATGATGAATGTATTTGAACCTAAACAATTTGGCTTAGAGCCTATGCTCTTAATTCTTAAAGTTCAATCAGCATCCACTTCTACAACTTGGTAGCTGTATGATTTGGAGCAAGGTTCATGAGTACTCTCAACCTCAGTCACCTCGTTAGTAAGATAGGAATAACAACTTCAAAAAAATATTGTGGGAATTAAGTATTGTATTGCAAAATGCCTTACATATAAGATTAATAAATATTAGATCCCTTCCCACTCCATAACCATACCCTTATTTGTTGGGTATAATGTAGTTGTTTGGGTCACAGAAGAGTGCTAAACAAATTATTGGGAAGTATACGTGCCTCAAGTTCCCAGATCTTAAACCTGAAAGCCATTAGTAAAGCTAACCCACCAAACTGGTCTCAAATACTCTGAAGAATCAGGAGGAAAGAATAAATTCTCAAGTAAACTTAGGTTGAAGCTAGATGGCACTTGATCAATTGCCTAATCAGGGAATTACCCAGGGATAGACAATGAATTTTGAGCAATGACTTAGCATGCTGTTAGCTTTCAGATAGCTGAGTTTCCCATTTGAGAAGAGTCTGTGGTTAGAGATAAGGCCCCAGGACCAAGATAATCCTAATTATACTCCTAGGTAGGGGACTTCTGCTTTTGTACTGGAGGGTAGATGCCAGTTGTATTCCTTGTGCTTCTTTTCAACTCATATGGAAGAAATCAGTAAGCATTTGCTTACTACACTGGAAATTAACTTTGTTGGTAGAGTACTGACCCAATAACTTCAATACTTAAAGGATTAAAATCCTCTATAAGAAATTTTGATCTTCCAATAACCCAGCAAATTTCCATATTATAATAATAAGCCTTCATTCTGGTCAACATGAAGGAGATTTAAAGTCTTGCATTTGTGGATGCAATGTCTTGAATTGCATTTCGTTATTGTCTACACATTGAGTGATTCAGCAATGTCTTGAATGGGGGTCTGCGCATAAATCTTGCTCTCCAATCGGAAAGCAAACTCATAGCGGCTCCTGCTCCCCACCATCAACACATATCACCTATCACAGTTCTAGGTGTGTTAAAGAAACAATCATCAATTTACTCTTTGGAAGGAAATACAATTCAATTAGTTTAGGTAAAAACTGAGAAGAGGTGGAATCTCAGTCAGGTAATAACAATCGGCACAGGAGGCTTCATGGCCAGGGTCCACAGTAGTTTTAGGAGCCTAAAAAAATGTTTTAATTTCTTTTAAAATCAGAAGTAAAAATGAATACTTATGTCGAAAAAATATTTTAGTACAGGGCATTAATACCAACTATACCAGGGCAGTCATAAAATATAATTTTTAAATATTTTTTAATGGAGGAATGAGCCCACAGAGGCAGACGTGCCTAGGGCCCATATAAGTCATAATCTGACCCTGAACTCAACAGATGCGTTAAGTCTGGAATTTAACCATTGCCAAGGGCTCTAGTACAATTTCACCATGGCCTTTTTTTTTCCATGTAACCTCCTTTTATTAGAACCCCTAAGAAATCAGGCAGCCACACAACTAGAGGGTCAACTAGGAGGCAGGGTCAGAGTGGCCAAAGCCAACAACACATGCAAGCAGAGACCCTCTTGTTGTCCCAGATGAGGCTCATCCTTCTTAATCCTACCTCGTTTGGGCTGATGATCCTGAACCACAGCTCCCTTTCTTCCCTTCTGCTCCTAGACTACATGTGACAGCCTGGCTATCCTATGCTGCATTTTTTACTTCACTGTAATCTGCTGGCTTTGTTTCATTCCAAATTTGTATTTTCAAGTTAGACATCTAACCTCCAGGCTAACTCTCAGACATTCCTTTCAGGAGAGGTTGTGTACTATATCCCTGGATTAACCCTCAGGCCACATCAGCTTTTGCAGGAATGGGTCATGCTCCAAGTCCTGTCACTGAGCAGTGAAACAAAATTTTCCCTCGGAACTCATGCGATTCTAACATATACAAGCTACTTCTGTGACATGATCTTCAAAGCTCACAAAATTTCTCTTCAACCCTTACAAGGGGAGAATGTAGGGTGTAGTGTTATTTCTAGTTGCTGATTTAAAAAAAAATGTATTCCATAATTCTAGACCTTGTTCTACAGCAGGTAAGTAAAGGTGGATTATATAGTATTAGCTTAATATTTTTTCTTGTAAAGAAGATAAGAAATCAGGCCCGGAAAAGCTAATTCTAGGAGGTATGCCTTTTTATTTAATTCATCCATCCATTCAATCATTCACTCACTCAGTCAGATATTTAGTCAAAAAATATATACAAGATATATTCTATGCCAAATATGGTACATATTCCTTGTATTTATCTTGTTCTACTTTGATCCTAAAAACAATTTCTTTTGAATGATTGCTATTTAACATCATAAATTTATATTAAATGTAGTTGATAAGCAGATAAAAAAGTTAGTTACATCAGTCTGAGGAGAGGGCATCCGTGGATTTGAAGGAGGTTGAAAATAGGATCCAGTGATTTTAATGCTTCACTTGTTCCCTGTTTCCCTAGGATGGAGCTATGGAACCTGTGATGGTCCATATACAGAGATCAATGGGTCAATGGGTCAGGGCCTTTAAGTGGGGATTCTGAAAAGAAAATTCAAGGTACTATTGATAAAGTCAGCCAAATATAAGGCAAAAAATGGATAATTTGGCCATATCTCAACCCTTTGAATCTATGCACTTTTAAGGCATGCAAGGAAAGGACAATGGTTAATGAATAAGATTGCTTCTTGTATGACTCAGGATTAGACAGGAGCATACGAAACCTCCATGTTTGCTGTGGAAGAAGAGAGAGACTGGGCGATTGTGCAGCAGCTTTTTACAAAGATCAGTCTGAGTTGACATATTACTTCTACTCACAATTTACTGGCCAGAATCTGTTTCTCTTATATTCTAGGTAAGGTTGCTAGATTTAGCAAATAAAAATACAGAATGTCCAGTTCAATTTGAATTTCAGATAAACAATGGATAATTCACTTATACCAAAAATTATCCATTGCTTACCTGAAATTCAAATTGAACCGGCTGTCCTGTATTTTACCTGGCAACCCTCCCAGGAAAGAAAGAGGTCTTGGATAACAATCACAATTCTCTAATCAAATGTTCTCAGGTATTTTCTCATCTGGGAAACATTTATTTATGCCCTAGGGGAATCTTCTGGCACCCCTCATAGCACACCACCTTGGCCCTGTCTGGGATAATTGAAGAAAGCTGTTCATTGTTTATATTCTTAACTTCTGTTCTTCCTTCCTAATAATCCTTTTCGTGTAAAAAAAAAAAACAAGAAACAAAAAACAAAACAACACCATGGCTTAGAAAACTACCATTACAACTATCTATAAGGCAGCAGAGCAAATTTAGGCTGCTAAAGTGTATCCTGAGGTGTCTTCAGATGGTGCCTATTGACTTTTGTTGAAGGGCAGAGTTTGACTCAAGGAAATAGCACAACTTGCCCATAAGGCTATATTGCAGGAACAGAGCAAAGTTTAGAATGGATGAGCAGCTTTAAAGGTACACCAGAGCAGAGGCAGTAGCCCAGGGAATCGAACTTTTAGAAACTAGCTTAAAAGTTGGTTTGAGGAGATGTACATGGATGTGAATTTTAGAAGAAATGATTTATGCACAGAGGAAGAAATGTCCAAGTAGAAGGGGGTAAAATACCAAGAGCATTTCTGTGGTTTGGGGAAGGAGTAATTCCTAAACTTCAATCATTAGACAATAGACAAAATGAATGTAAGATAAAGATAGCTGATGGGAGCATTAATTGAGATACCCCATGCAATCAGCTTAGTTCTGTTCCTGACAGGTAAGGGCTTAATAATTATTAGTCATTATTATACTCTGTCAATGATTCCAAGATACAATTTTCCCACACCTAAATGTTTCTTAAATTCAGATGAGTCTTAAAATCAGTCTTAAAACTGTCTGACTTAGTTGTATAAAAAAAACTTCCTTTGACAATTCTGTAAGATTAAGAAATTGCATGAATGTGTCTATGATTAGAAAAAATGTGGCATTGTTAACCACACATTGCTAGATTGCTTGCAAGAAATATGGTAGGGCAGAGGCAGCAAATAAAAAAAAGAATTAAAATGCATACATGTTGACACAAGCAATGATCACAAGCATTTTCACATAATGATTCACTCTTAGCACCTCTCTCTACGTGTCCACTCCTCTGAGGAAAGTGTAGATAAGTGGTGAAGTGAATATGCAATGGAAATTTGGGAACTAGATTTCTAAGACTTTGGAATGTCACATCATGAATTGTTGAGAGTTGACTCTGTTTTTCTTTCTGCTCTCCTCATTACTTGTCCATATCAATTAAACCCAGTGGGTAATTAATTTTATTTTAAAATGATTTTATTTTATTTTTTTAAAGAGGTATTTTTTTTAAAAAATTATTGAAGTTTATCATTCATACATGAACATACATAAACTATAAGTGTTCAGTAAACATCATGAACTTACAAAACAAACATGCATAATATCATACAGGGCTCCCACATATCACCACCCCCCCTCCCCTAGCCCAAACACCCTGCATTGTTGTGAAACATTTGTTAACAAATCATGAAAGAGCATCGTCAAAGTACTCCTACTAACTATGGTCTGTATCTTCCTCCCCTATACATTTTTTAAAAAGATTTATTTATTTACTTTTATCCATTTTTAACCCCCCCTCCAATTTTTGCTGTTTCTGTGTCCATTCACTGGGTGACTCTCTGTGTCCATTTCCTGCCCTCTCTTCTCATCCTTCTCCTTCTGTCTTCACTGGGATTCGATCCTCAGAACCTCCAATGTGGGAGAGAGGCATCCTACCGCCTGTGCCACCTTAGTTCCTGGTTTTTCGGTGCATCTCATCTTGACTCTCCCTTGTGTCACTCTCCTGTTATGTCATCATCTTGCTGCATGGCTCCTGGAGCCTGATGGTGCACCCACACATGGGGCCTGGCAGCTCACCCGATTGTGGGTCCTGGCGGCACTCCCGTGCTCTGGGCCTGGCAGTGTACCTGCGTGTGGGGCCTGATGGCTCACCCATTTGCGGGGCCTGGCGGTGCACCCGCACACAGGGCCTGGTGGCCCACGCGCCTTCTATATTTTTCTTTTTTTTATTTTTACCAGGAGGTCCCAGGGATTGAACCCAGGTCCCTCCATATGGAGACAGACGCCCAACCACCTGAGCCACATCCGTCCCCCTGCTATATCTCTTAAGGTTGACCAAAGATACCCAAAGTTACAGTCTTTTCCCATATAGGATGGTCATATAATAAATCAGGCTTAGTTTATCACCAGCATTCTAAAAACCAGACCTAGGGAGAAAAACTAGGTCTGGGGACACATGCATGGTTTCTAGTATAGCTAATGTTTAGCCTACTTTGATTATCACAAAATCAGGTCAGCGAGAATATTCACAAACTAATTTTAGAAGCAGTGTTTTTGACAATCACCACATTTTTTTGGAGGGGATATTATAGAAAATGACTATTATGGCATATATGTACAATATAAATATAAATATAAATGTAAAGTATCAAGAATGTGGTCTGACAGCATGAGTAGGTGTTATTATTATTATTATATTCATTTTATATTTTTATTGTGTCATTTTTCATTTTAATATAATGGCTCCTATAATTTAATTTCATGGCACCAGTTTAAACAGTTATTTCTTTCTCTCCCTACCCCACCAACCTACACAAACCCTCAGCTCTAGAAAAACTCCTCCAGCCACCATCATCTTATCTTTCCTTTTGCATTCCTACCTTTATCATATATTTCTAATTGTAATAATTTCATTTTCCTTATCTGTAAAGCAGGGATGATAATTATTTCCATCTCTAGAAGCTGTGACGATTAAATACAAGTATGGTTGACACATAAAAGGTACTCAAAATATACTACTTCCTTCAGTGCCAGATATTGTTAACTCTTTGCAATTTAATATATTTCTACCTAATTCTATTTTTAGTTCCTTGAAAATAAAAAACATATTTTGTATACATATGCATCTGTTTTGGCATCTAGCACTGTGCTTTCCATTAAACATGTTGAGCCAATGCTTGTAAATCTGTTGATCTTGGGATTTAAAATATGTTGCATGGCTAGGGATTCTCGTGGTAATGGAGCTGTTTTATATCTTGCCTGTATCATTGTCAAAATCTTGTTGTGATATTGCAGTATATAGTTTTGTAAGATGTTGTATTGGGGGAAACCATAAAGAATATATAGGATCTTTCTGGATTATATTTTATAACTTCATGTGAATCTACAATTATATACAAATAAAATTTTAATTAAAAAAATACATTGCATTCTGACTACAGTTGGTGTTTCTTTCATTGTGGTGATAGCTTTTGTTTTTGTTTTATATAAATTTGTTGTTTGAAGATAAAGTTACCTTTAATAAAATAAACCAAAATGAATAGGGCAAACTGATTTATTTTAAGTACTGATCTGTGTAAGTACATTTGCCTGTTTATGTAAACTATTGAAACCATTTAAGTCATCTAAAATTGTTGGACACTTGGGAGTTGTATATACTCAGTGGCTCCAGTAAGAGTGTGTAAGTTTTAATTTTCACTTCTTTTGCCAATTTAATGCCTTATTTGCCATTGCCTGCTCTGCTCCTCAGGAGTCATTTCACCTTCCCAAACATTTTATCACCTCGCACACAACCCATCTGTGTTGTTTCAGGCCAACTGTAGCAGAAGAGAGCCGTGCCAAGCCCTCAGTGAATTCAGGCAACTTCCCTGCCCTGGAGGAGCTGGCCCTTCTGGAAATGACTTTATCTGTCATTTTTTTCCTGAGTAAAGTACAAAATAACTGTAATCATCAAGTGCTGAGGATCTGAACAGAAGAACTCAAAGTGATTAGAGGACCATTTTACTAGGATCTCTGCCATCACTTCAGATGGCCAGCGGAGAAGACCCTAATTGAACCCCAAATCTGGGAGATGAATATCTGGAGCTGTGGGGTCCACAATATATATCCAGGTTTCATGAGATCAACTCAAAACCTATGGCTTTCCTGGAGCTTCTGGTAATATTGTCTGAGATATGTGCACCAACAACCTCCACGGAAAATTCAGTCACCAACTAATGTTCGATATGTTTAGAAATTTATGCAGAGACTGGCTCTGAGGACAAATTAGTACCTCCAGTGAGTTTTATAATGCAGCTTTGGGTTCAAGTATTTTACTAAAAGGCCTTCTTCAAATATTGAATTCGGAATTAGAGCAGGATTGCTAGTTTTCTTCCTTGGAGAATAGCATACTTGTAAAAAAAAATACAAAACTATCAAAGGCACAGAAAACATTGTCAATAATAAATACTATCTATTTTGGATGCATATTCCCCCAGAATATGAAACTTCTAGGTAATAGCTTGACTTTCTGAAAGCTTATCCTATAAGACTTTTGTAACACTAGGGAAAGGCAACAGGAAAAAAGAAGGAGGAAGAGGAGAGAATTTCCTATGCCTCCCTCCTACCCCCACTCAGCCAACTTTACAATTATGGAGATAAAGCATAACTCTCTTTACACACTCACACAGTGCAAACTACAAAGTCCCTTTTTCTTGGGATTTACTAAGAGTGGTGAACTTTGGAAATACTAACAAAGCAATTAAGGAATCATGGTTCCCATTTTCCTCTCAAATCCCAGACCCTAACAATGACATCAGACCTACTGCAGATATATGAATAAATGAGTTGATAAAGGCAGTTGATAACTGCTTATGGTGGCTTGGAGCTGTATATGCCCCAGAAAAACTTAATTCAGGCACCTGAATTGTAAGTAGGACTTTTGATGAGGTTACCTCGGTTAAGGAGTAGCCCACCTCAATCAGATTAGGTCTTAATCCTATTACTGGAGTCCTTTATAAGTGAAATGAAATGAAGACAAACAGAGAGAGAAAGCCACAGGGAGTAGCCAGAAGCTGAGATTCGAAAGAACCTGGGAAAGAACAGAGAGGCCAGGAGAGGCCGCCATGTGCACTGCTATGTAACAGAGGGACCAAGGGCCAAGGAGCTCAGTTGCCCAGCCCCAGAACACCACTGGAAAACACTGCCTTGATAACGCCTTGATTTGCAATTTTTTTGTCTCAAACTGTGAGCTAATAAATTCCCATTCTTTAACCTAACGCATCACATGTTATTTGCTTGAGCAGCCAAGGAAACTAAAATGCTGCCATTTAATTCTCTAAGTGTTTAGAATTTTTTGAGTGTTTCTGTGATGGCCTCTTTCCTTCTGTTTTGTTAATCCTATTGAGAACCCCAAACTGAATAGATTGCATCTATATATATGCAAGTAAAACCCAATATAACTTATTACCTTTATAATAATCAGAATTTCTATTACATTATATTAAAATGACTACAAGACTGTCAAGTGGCAGACATGGCTGTGGTTGTTACTAAGCAATTTATTACCTGCAAAGTTTCCCTTTCTTTTAGCTGTTTCTGAATTCTTAGAAATAAAATAAAATAAAGTAATTGGGGATGGAGAGAGAGAGAGAGAGAGTAAAAATTTGGAATTTTAAGCTCATCAATTCAACTGTTTAAAATATGAAAAATTTTAGGAACATATCAAAAAAGTTCAGAATTTTCTTTTCTGGCATTTTAATTTTCTATTTCATAAATGTTTTAGTCTTCTAATTTGCCTGTAATACAAAACCATTCAAAATTTTCTGATGAAAATTACCCTGAATTCTCTGCTATTTTTGCCACTAATTTAAATATAGCCAAAAGAAAAAAAAAAAAAAAAGGGAGAATGGAGGCATGTTGGGAAAAAATAGTATGATTCCTTTCATTGTTGTTATTTTTGTTACTGTTATTGATCATTGCTGTTAGTACTCTCAAATAATTGAAATCATCTACAGAAGGAAATGTGTATGCTTAAAAAAGGAGAGAATATACAACATTTCAACTTCTCACTTTGCCCTAAAAGTGATGATCTCAAGAACACTCCTTAATAGGCCTCCTAAATGCCAATCTCCTTTTAGTCTACATCTGCTTCTTAGGGAACCTAATCTTGCAACATACCATAAGCAATGTCAGAAAACAACAACCTGGGAGATAATATTTGCACCATTTATCACAAATAAAGGGCTAATATATCATTTTAAAGAAATCCCCTCAAATGTGGGGATAAAGAGAAAAATCAAATAGAAAAAGAGTCAACAGACAATTTATATAAAATATATAGAAGTGGCCCGTAAACTTATGGTAAGATGTTTGGCTTTACTCATTATAAGATAAATGCAAATTAAAGGTATATCAAAGAGGGAAGATGGTGGAGTGGGAGCTCCAGGACTCAGCCTTTCTACCAAAACAACTATTAAAACAGGAAGAAACTGCTGAAACAACTATTTTGAAACTCCAGAGGCCAGAAGAACACTGCATAGAATCCAGGGAAGGGCAGGAGGAAGAGGCTGGTAAATTACAGTAAAGAACTATAAATCACTCTCTCTGTGCAATGGCTACCAATGCCCATCCCCGACTCTTGCAGCAGGCTGCTTCAGGGTCTAGTCCCCAGCTAGCTCACCGCTGACAGAAAGAGACATAAAAATATTCTTTCCCAAGAACAGCATTGTGCACAGCCAATCACTGATCATGGCTTTTGATTAGCAAATTCCGATTGCTGGGTCCCAGCTCTGAGGACTGCTATTGTTTCAACCTGCCCTCGACAAAGGTGGCAACAGCCATTATTTCACCCCTATCCAGGCAGGCGCAGAGGCTGTGGAGATTTAAAGATGCAGGGCTTCCTCAGGGCTGCGGGGGACAGTTAGCTGAAGGACTGCATTTGCTGGGCAGGCCAGGAAAGCTCAGCTTTGGGGAGCCATCAGAGAAGTTGTTGATGTTCTTTCTGACCCCTTCCACAGGGCACTTTGGAGCCAGTCTGCACCCCCTTTGTGGGTTCTTGGCCCTGATTTAGCTGGGAAAGACCCTCCTCCCAGAATTTGCACTCTAGGCAAAAGCACCATGAGACAAGGAAAGGAGTATGTAAAACTATAGAGGCTGACAGGCTGGGCAAAGGCCTGTTTGCTTCTGATACCCAGAAGATGGAGGTTTGTCCTCCTGGGAAACAGAGAAGACAATCAAATTCCTGTAAATAGGGGACCTCCACAACAAAAACAAGCAAAAGCCCAGGACAAGACAGAGGCCCAATAAAACAGGGAAAACCCTGTGCAGTGCATTAGCTTTGGGGATACCTTCCTGATAGGAGGTCTGAAGCTTAAGAAAATCCCTGTCTTATTACCAGCTGCTTACAATACCAAGAAACAGGCATCCCAGGGAGTATATCCCAAAGTGAACATTTTCAAATATTAAAATGTACAAGTACAAAAAATGATGAGGGTACAGAGGAATATGAGAAAACTATTTGTGTATGCTATTGAAGTTAAGTTGATATCAAATATAATTGCTATGTATTTAGGATATTAAATTTTAGCACTGGCAACCATAAGAAAAACAGATGAAAAATGTATCCAGATAGAAATGAGAAAGCACCAAATATCATATAACACAGGAAAGCAAATAAATATAAAAGTAAACTTTAACCTAAATGAGGGACAAAAAAAAAAAAAAAAAAAAGATATGACTTACAAGGCTAAATAGCAAAATGGCAGAAGAAAATCCTTTATTATCAGTAGTGACTTTAAATATAAGTGGATTAAACTCTTCAGTCAAAAGACAGAGATTGGCAGAATGGATAAAAAAGCATGACCCAACTATATGCTGACTGTAAGAGATTCACCTTAAAGTCAAAGATACAAGTAGGTTGAGGATGAAAGTTTAGAAAAAAATATACCCTGCAAGCAGTAACCAAATAGAGCTGGGGTGGCTATACTAATATTGGATAAAATGGATTTTAACTCAAAAACAGTTATGAAAGACAAAGATGGTTCTCACATACTGATAAAGTGGACGATTCAACAGGAAGATAAAAAAATTATAAATATATATGCATCTAACAGCAGAGCCCCAAAATATATGAAGCAAATGATGACAGATTTGAAGGAAGAAACTGATGGTTCTACATTAATATTATGAGATTTTAAAACACATCTTTAATGAATGGATAGAAAATTGAGCCAGAAGATCAATAAGGATGTAGAGGATTTGAATGATATACTGAACCAACTAGACCTAACAGACATATATAGAACATTGCACCCAGAGAAAACAGAATGCACATTCTTCTCACATGCACATGGATCATTCCCCAGGAAAGACCATGTGTTGGATCACAAATCAAGTCTCAATAAATTAAAAAATATTGAAATAATGCCACATATAGTCTCCTACCACAATGCAATGAAGCTAGAAATCAATTACAGAAGGAGAAAGGGAACACTCACAAATATATGGAAATTAAACAACGTAATCTTAAACAACCACTAGATTAAAGAGGAAATCAGAAGCAAAATTAGGAAATATCTTGAGATGAATGAAAATGAAAATAAATATACCAAATACTTGTGGAATGCAGCAAAGCCAGTCCTTAGAGGGACATTTATAGCTCTAAATGCTTACATTAAAACAGAAGAAAGACTTCAAATCAGAGACCTAGCCTCAAAAGTGGAAGAACTAGAAAAAAAAGAGCAAATTAAACCCAAATCAAGCAGAAGGAAATAACAAAAATTATAGTGGAGATAAATGAAATAGAAAACAAAACTAAAAAACAATAGACAGAATCAACAAAACCAAAAGCTGGTTCTTTGAAAAGATCAATAAAATCAACAAACCTTTAGATAGACTGACAATGAAAAAAAGAGAGAGGATACAAATAACAAAAATCAGAAATGAAAAGGGGCACATTATTACTGACCCTGCTTAAATAAAATGGACTCTTAGTAGACACTATGAACAATTGTATACCAATAAATTAGATAACTTAGATGAAATGAAAAAAATTCTTAGAAACATACAAACTACCTACATTTACTCAAGAAGAAAAAGATCTCAACATATTACTAGCAAATTGAATCAGTAATTTAAAAACCTCCCAACAAAGCAAAGCCCAGGACCAGATGGTCCATAAAGGAATTCTACCAAACATTTCAAGGAGACTTAGCTCCAGTTCTGCTCAAACTCTTCCAAAAACTTGAAGAAGAGGGAATACTGCCTAACTCATTCTATGAGGCCATCACCCACATACTAACACCAGATAAATATACCACAAAAAAGAAAACTACAGACCAAGATCTCTTATAAATATAGATGCAAAAATCCTCAACAAAATACTAACAAACCAATACAACAGTACCTTAAAAGAATTGTATACCATGATCAAGTGTATTTATCCCTGGTATGCAAAGTTGGTTCAACATAAGAAAATCAATTAATGTAATACACAACATTAACTGAATGAAGAGTAAAAACCACAAGATCATCTCAATTGATGCAGAAAAGGCATTTGAAAAATTTACAAGACCCTTTCTTGATAAAAAACATTTAGAACACTAGGAATTGAAGGGAAATTTCTCAACATGATAAAGGGCATATTTGAAAAGCTGACAGCTAACATTCCACTTAAGGGTGAAAGACTGAAGGCTTTCTCTCTAAAATCAGGAATAAGACAAGGATGCCCACTGTTATCCAACATTGTGCTAGAAGATTTGCCAGTGAAATTATGCAAGGAAAGGTAATAAAAGGCATCCCAATTGGAAAGGAAGAAGTAAATCATTCCCTATTTGCAGATGATATGATCCTATATACAGAAAATACAGAAAAATCCAAACAAAGCTCCTAGAACTAACAGGTGGCAGGGTACAAAATCAACATCCAAAAGTCAGTACTGTTTCTATACACAAGCAATGAATAATCAGAAGAAGAAATTAAGAAAAAATCCCAATGGCAATAGCAACTATAAGAATCAAATATCTAAGAAGAAATCTAACAAATAATGTAAAGGACTTGTAGAAAGAAAACTATAAAATAGTGCTAAAAAGAAATAAAGAAGACCTAAATAAATGGAAGGATATTCTGTGTTCATGAATTGGAAGACTAAATATTGTTAAGATATCAACACTACCATAAGCAATTTATAGATTCAATGCAATTCAAATCAAAATTCCCAACAGCCTCTTTTGCAGAAATAGAAAAGCCAATCATCAAATTTATATAGAAGGGTAAGGAGCCCCAGATAACAAACACCATTTTGAAAAAGAAGAATGAAGTTAGAGGACTCACACTTCCAGATCTTAAAACTTATTTTAAAGCCACAGTAATCAAAACTGCATGGTAAGCACACACACACACACACACACACACACACACACACACACACAAAACAAAAACTGCGTGGTGCTGGCATAGGGACAGACCTATTGACCAATGGATCAAATTCAGTGGTTAGAAACAACCCTCATATTTATGACCAACTTATTTTTGAGAAGGTGGAAAAGATCACTCAATTAGGAAAGAATGGTCCCTTCAGCAAATGTTGCTGGGAAATATGGATCTCTATTTGCATTAAAAAGGAGGACCCCTACCTCACACCACATACAAAAACCAACTCAACATGGATCAAAGAACTAAATATAAGAGCTAGAACTCACAGACTCCTAGATGGAAGCATCCTAAGGAAGCATCTTCAGGACTTGGTGTTAGGCAATGGTTTCTTAGATTCTACACCCAAAGCACAAGCATCAAAAGGAAAAAGAGATAAATGGGAACTCATCAAAATAAAAAGTTTTTGTCCTCAAAGTTCTTTATCAGGAAAATAAAAGGCAACCTACACAATGGGAGAAAATATTTGGAAACTACATCCCGTAAAGGATTAATATCCAATATATATAAAGAAATCCTTTTAATTAACAACAAAAAGACAAATAACCCATTTAAAACAGGGGCAAAAGAATTGAACAGAAGGCATACAAATCTCTCAACAGAAGATATACAAATGGCCAGCAAGCACATGAAAAGATGCTCAACATCATTGTCTATCAGGGAAATACAAATCAAAACCACAAGATATCATTTCACACCCATTAAAAAGGCTGGTATTTAAAAAAAACAACAACAGAAAACAACAAGTATTGGACAGGATGCAAAGAAATAGGAACACGCATTCATCACTGGTGGCAAAGTAAAATGGTGCAACTGTAGTGGAAGATAGTTTGGTGTTCCTCAAAAAGCAAAGTATAGAACTACCATATGACTGGTAATCTCACTGCTAGGTATATACCCAAAAGAATTGAAAGCAAGGACTCAGATATTTGCACCCTGATGTTCATAGTGGCATTATGCACAATTGCCAAAATATGGAAGGAACCCAAGTGTCCATCAATCAGTGAATGGATAAATAAAATGTGACATATACATACAATGAAATAACATTCAGCTGTAAAAAGAATGAAGTCCTGATACATGTGGTAACATGGATGAACCTTGAAGACATCATGTTGTGTAAAATAAGCCAGATACAAAAGAACAAATGGTGTATGATCTCATTGATTTGAAACAATTAGAAAAAGCAAACTTAAAGAGTCAGAATCTAGAATATAGTTTACCAGGTGAGGGATTGGGAATGGGAAGTTAAGGCTTAAAATGTTCAGGATTCCTACTTGGAATGATGGAAATATTTTGGTAATGGGTGGTGGTGATGGTGGCACAGCACTGTCATTATAATTAACAGCACTGACATATATCTGAAGATGATTGAAAGAGAAAATGTTAAATGTATATATGACAAGAGACTAAAATTTTTTAAGAAGCCATGGAACGACACTACACAAACAGTGAAACCTAAGTCAAACTATAGGCTTTAATTGATAGTATAAATATAAAAATGTGCTATCATCAATTGTAACAAATATTCCACACCAATGCAAGGTGTTGGTGGTAGGATGGTATATGGGAATCCTGTATTTTATGCATAATTGTTCTATAAACCAACAACTATTCTAATAAAGAAATTTTTAAAAAACCACATCAAGTTACCATTTCTAGCCTATCATTGTCACAAATTAAAAAGTTTGACAACTGAGCAATACATTATATTGGTGAGGCTGTGAGAAAATAGGCAGACTCAAATTACTGGTGAGTTTGCAAATTGGTACAACCATTGTGAAGAGTAATTTTGCAGTATCTAAATAAAACTACACATGTATTTACTTTCTGACCCAGCAATCCTACTTGGAAATTTACCATGAAGATATATCTCAAACAATATGATAAGGTTTATGCAAAAAATTTATTTTTTCTAGCATTGTTTGTAACTTAAAAATATTGCAAACAGTCTACATGCCCATATATGGGGAATGGGTTAAATAAACTACAGTATATTCACACATTGTAGTACAATGCAATTATAAGAAAGAATGGGGGAGATCTCTATGAACTGATATGGAGTGATTTCCTGTACATATTGTTAAGTTAAAAAAGCAAAGTACAAAAGATCACATATAGTATGCTATCTTTCACATAGGAAAAATAAGAAAATATACACATATCTGTTCATTTGTGCAATATGAAACCCAGGAACCATGAAACATATATTAATGAAACTGGCTAACCTGATAGGAGTGGGGAGGGATAGTTGAAGGATTTGGGGGACAGAATTACATTTCTCTGCCTATAACTTTTCATATAGCTTTGACTTTGGGAACCATTAATGTTTTACGTACTCAAAAGTATACTAAACAAGGATAACAAAAAATTGAAATGGAATATAAACAGAAACAAATGAACTTAACTGTATTTCAAATGATAGGTAATCACACTAAGTCAGGGGTTCTTAACATTTTTTGTTCCATGGACTCCTTTGCCAGTCAGGTGAAAACCACGGACCCCTTACTAAGTCCACACTGTACTGTGTATTATTTAAAAAATATATCACACCTGCACCAACACATCCCCATAGGAATAATGTTTTTTGGAATTTCAATTCAAGCTCACGGACCCCTTGTTAAGAACCCCTGCACTAAGGAGTGACAGGATTTAACTCAAATAACTTTTGATTACCATGTTTTGACTATATCTATCTAAAGACAAAAAGAATTGTAAAGACATACTGAGCTAGAGCTAGAGCTAGTAGCTAGAGCTAGTAGGTTTGTTTCTCACAGTGGTGTGGGATAGTAATTCTAAAACTATCTTCTGTGTTTTCTGAGACTGAGGGAATAAACATATATATTAAAGTAATGGGAGCCAAGTTTCTCACTATTGGGGAAGGAAGTTAGAAATATGGAAAGAATAAAATAAACCCTGTGGTGTGGGATTAGAATTGAAGATATCAGTACGAACTTGTGGCTTTTATATATAAAAGATAGATATAGATAGATGCACAAAAAGATACGGCCTGGCTCTGCCCTTAAGAAGAGTTTGATGAAATAATTCTCTAGTTGTAGTGACTTAAAGCCTTGATCTTGGTTACAAAATATGATTTTGCCCTAAAATAAGCCTGGTCTCCTTGGAAAAATCTCCAATACTGGAGCTGGGATAGGAAAAGTACAAGATGAGGCAGAAACATACTTATATTCAGAATGAAATGAAATGCTCGAAAAGTGTGAGAACTTGTCAAAAGATACAGCAGCCAGCTTAAAGTGGCTCACACTGGCCAAATATTAGACCATTTGAGCATCAAAATAAATAATAAGAGTAATGGATTATAGCTCATTGGGTAAAGCATGTCCATATTTATATAAATTTGTAAATGAAAGAAAAATAAATGAAGGACAATGGAAAGTTCTTCTAATAAATGTAGGAGGAATGATACAAATTAGAAAATCACCATTTGGCAATATCAGAATAATTATTTATCCAGACAAAGATTATAAATGGGTGCTAAAACTAGTGGGCAAAGTTTGGTGATGAACACAGGGACTCAAACTCTTTCCCCACAATTGTTTATCAATTACAGAAGAAAAGATAGTAATTGTACAGTGAAGAAACCTGGCAGACACAACCTTAGCTTAGTGATCAAAGTTAACATAATAAATATGGGACATACTGATATCATGTACCTCTTGATATGATGTATTAAACAGGGAATAACATCACTTCTGTAGCATTCTTACCAAAATGCATAACAATCTAATTGTAAGGAAACTTTAGACAAACTCACATTGAGTGACATTTTACAAAACTACTGGTCTTTATTCTTAAAAAAAGTCCAGGTCACAAAACAAAATACAAACAAACAAAAAAGAAGTATGGATATACTGTTACAGATTAATGGAAACTATAAGGCAATTTAAACCACATGGAAAAAAAGATAAAAGAAAAACTGCAAAGGATATTATTGGGACAGTAGATAAAATTTGAATATGGTTGCTGGGTAGAATTGCATAAATGGTAACTCTCCTTATTTTGATAATTTTATTGTGGTTATGTAAGAGGATATTCATATTCTCAGGTGGTATATATTAAAGATTTTAGGGCTAATATATCAAAATGTACATAACTTACTTTCAAATAGTTCAGAAAAAATATATACTAATATATATTACTAGAAAATAATTATATAAAATATAGCATATATACATACATATTCACAAAGAAGTCAGAGAATATTAAGGAATTGCGGCAAAATTTACACAATTGGTGGATTTGTGTAAAGCATTTAGGGGGATAATTTGATGTATTCTTGCAAATTTTCTGTAAGTTTGAAATTAGATCAAATGAAAAGTTACAAAATTATGTTTGGAATAATGGTATCTTATTATTACTCTCTGGTCTCTGTTTTCCAACATATAAAAATTTTTGTAGTGTCTGATATTGTGTCAGTTTTCTGTCCCTGAGAACCATTAATAGTAATAAAAAGAATAACTAATATTCATTGAGGCTTATCACCTAGGAGTAATGCTATCTTTATTTGCATTATTTAATTTCCACAAAAACCTTATGATGTAGGTACAATTATCTTCATTTTACGGAAGGGACTTTAAAAGGTTAAGTAATTTTCCATAGGTCACTGAATCAGAGTATAATTACAATGCTTTACCCTCTGTTTCCTTCTAGAATTGATTTTTTCCCCCCAACTGTGGTAGAATCTATTCTTTTTAAGACAAAAAAGTAATGTATAGATCAAGTAACCAATGGAATATGGTTAAGTAAAATATGTTATCTAGTAGGTATATATTGGAATTCCATTGAAGAAATTTGGAAAGCCTAATGACATAAAAACACTTAGATTGTAGCAGGTTAATAGTTACGTTTGAAGACTTAGGTTTTGCTTCTTGTCAAAGAAGAAAGCTAAACTCCGTACGTCGGAGAAATCAAAATATCAAAGTTTCAGAATGAATCCATGCAAATTGACCCACTAATACCTCAAGGTACATAGAGAACAACTCTTAAATGGCACAATATTAGATGTGATAGAAACCTTTCCTTTCATCTTTCCCACTGCATTACCCAATATCTGCATAGTGCTGGAGTAAGTTATCCTAAATCTGGATCTCAGCCCATTATTTAGATCTAAAGAAAAAAATTCTAATAGCTAGACACATACCAAAGTATGAAACAAAGATATATACATTGGAAAGATCCATTTGATCAATAATGAAAAAGGTTAGAGGGGAAAGATGTGAAGTTGTGTAAATTACTAGAAAGATCATGTTTGACCAACAACTGAAGGAGGTGGTCAGAAAAGGAAAGACAAATGTCAATGCATGTCACTAACAATTATATTTGCTTTGTATTGTATTTTGGAATTGTTTTGAATTATATTTTGGAGGAATTATTCTGTAATTATAAGAAATCATTTTGTTCATTCATTCTCAACCTATTCATCTCACGTTTGTTGAGTGCTGACCATGCCTCCTTTTCTCCTTTGAGTTTCACTTTATTCAGTTCTATGAACTGTCCATAACAGAAGCGAATGTTCAGAATTGTCCTTTCTGGCTTTATTTTTCAAGTGCTCTCAAATGCTTTTGCCTCATATTTTTCTCCTATATCTACAACTAAAGCTCTCCTGAAATTTCCTGATGGTGCTTCATGACCAAACACAAAGATTGTGAGCCCTTACGACCTCATGCATGATCTAGGTGAGAATATCCATACATAAACATATGCTACAGCATTGCATGGAATGGTCTTATTTTTGCTTTATAAGTGTGGTAATATAGAGAGAGTATGGAGGAGAGAAGAGGGAATAACTCTGCCTGTGGCTGTAGTGTTGAACTTGCTTTACTGTTGACTGGACATTCAAGAGATGGAGATGGAGAAAGAGGACGCCAGGAAAAGTGATCCTTAACCTGAGAGATGCAATTAATCTCTAAATAGGATTCCAATTCAGGGAAGCAGGAAGGAACTGTAGGAGGTCTGAGTATCAACAATGGTCAGATTCAGATACGAACCAGGCCATTAACCAGGGCAGCAGGATGGAAGCAATCCAGGAGGACAAGAAAGAATATCCACCTGAGAAGACAAAGTTGACCAAATGGAAGCCTGTGGTTGCAAGGAGGATAGAGAAATACTAGCTATCTAATATATGCCTAGGTCACTGCAGTCTTTGATGATGGCTCAGCCCTGGGTTTAAAGCTGCAGCAATCTATTTCCAAACTCCACTTATTAATGGCAGAGACCCAGTCAAATAAGTGAGCGATATTTCTTTGGACTCTAAAATATGCCCAACATTGTACTGAGATGTTGAGAAGTATTACAAAAAAGGTCAAAGATTCATTCCTGTGGTAGGGGATGGTCCAAGAACAGTAGGTCGCATTTTCCTGTGACCACACAAATAATCCTGTGCTCGGGAATGTGTTAGCCTGGCTCTGAGGATGGATGATGAACGTGGGTTGACTCCCTTCTTCAGAGTGCCTAGAGATAAAACACATCCCCTAGCTGGTGGGGATGTGCTACCACATTCCTTCTCCTATTGTCTGAAGCATATATAACTATTCTCTGGAGACAGTCTAGCTAAAGCATGCACGTTTTATGGCATCTGGCTCATCTACCCTTACTCCCATGGTATATCTGTTTCCTTCAACTGTAGCACAAGAAGGATGTACAAAGATGAGAACAGCACCCATCATGGGCCAGCAGATTAAGATCCACTGGCTGTGGGATAAAAATGCCCACGAGTTGTAGCTGGCCTTTCTTTGTCTCTTCTCTATGTGTATGAAATGCTTTTCCATCAGTGCTAGTGTAAGTCATGCTTTTGCTGGTGACCCCAAGTGTATTGAAATGGGTTGACATCTCTTAGGTGTCTTTCTTTCTGATCGATAGTTTGGTATGGAGAACCAGAGTGATGGGTACAAACAGTTTGGCAGTCCCACAATGATATATTCTCTGTGTTCAAATATAAGAAATATATGCAAACTTTGAAACAATTCTCCAAAATGCTTCTCAAAATACCTTGGAAAGAAAATTATCATACAAAAATAAGTCCTAGAGATCAGCAATGGGTTCACTGTATTACAGTGAGTTTGCTATTCTACAAAATAAATCATATTCTGAAAAACAATCAGCATGGAGCACTTATCAATTCACAATTACTTTCTCTTTCATGTAAATCCCTTACAAATATAAAATTTTTGGAATGAGAAAAGTTGAAATGAAACTTTCTTTAGCCAAGTATGGCATACTGTAGTTTTCATTATGGCAATGGACATTTTAAATCCAATCATTTTAAATTAGTTATGTTTCATTTTAATCTATAATTCCTGAAATATTTTTCAGGGGCCAGGAAAATTCTAGAAGAAAATGGCTCAATTGACAAATAGTTTAAGGCAAAATACTTTACTGATACGAAAAGCCACTAAGAACAGCAAAATTAACTTTTCAATGCAGCCATTTTGTTTGAGTCTACAAGTTCTATAATGCCCCTGCATATCACGTTGAAATTATCATATAATTATAACTCTGTTAGTACTAATTGTGGCAAATTTATTCCTAGTTAATTCATTTGTTTTTATGTAGGGACTTCCATAGGATTTTGCTTTAATTCAGTATTAACTGGGCTATTATTTGAAAGTGTTTCCAACTCAGCAATAAATGGTAGTGATTTAGTTATAATTAAATAGAAATGAGTATATGAAAGCCTAATGAAGTTCAGAGAAGTATTCATTATGTTTCAATACATTTATATTATCTACTCACCCAATAAATTGTTATACCTCTATTGTAATTAACTAGGAATTAGCTCACTTAATTTTTTAAAACAATTTCTGGTCTCAGAGTTCTTACTTTGTTATGTATCCATTGAAAACCTAATCGAGAGTGCAGGAAACATATTTTTATGAATCAAAACAAAAAAAATTAGTGTAGCATTGCAAGTGAATTATAATTCATTGCAACTGTTTATAGACTCATGATGGATCTGCAGCATGCAACATTTTTGTGCTTTGCATGTTTCTAATACTAAATATCTTTACATATTTTAGAGTTTTGATGCTTTATCAAATACTGTACATCCTATTTATTTCCTGTCTTTCATTATCTGACATGAAGGCATTATCACATTAGCTTTTGTCAATGAGTCATTTTTAATTTCTAAAGGATGGGGCATTTTACTTGCTTCACATTACTGTATTTAATGCTAATAAATAACAGATGTCACATTTCCAAGCTTAGTTGTGTCTAGTGGTCACAACCACCTAGTGACACTTCAGTGACTGTTCTGAACCCAGTTACTGGATGGATTCAGTCTTCCTTTGACATTTCTTTTTTTGCATTTGAAATGTACAGTAGTAAAAGAATTTGAGAACCACTAGTTCTACTACATGATGAAATTAAATGTCAATATGGGGCTCTTTAAAAAGCTAACCCTAATATTAAACCACTGGTACTTTGTATAACCACAAAATCCTTTAAAGGGACTATTCCACTGTAGAATTATAGTCCCCAGAAATGGACTTTCCTCTTCTTCTGTCTCTAGAGATACCTGCCATTGGACTCATCATCAAAAAAGGATTTTTAAAGATTGCAAAGGAAAGAAATATTCCACATCTCATAGTAATCAGCTAGGCCTCAAAGTTACTTTTCACGTCTAACTGATTTATATGTATATGTATATGCATGTTACTTCTATATATTCATCATCATTGCATATCATATTTATAATCTTGCTTTGTAAGAAAGGCCCAAGAATTGGGTCTGGATATGGTTTCAACTGTTTCATCATAATCACTAGTCTTGTGCTAACAGCTATTCTGAAGACATCACTGTCATTTATGGTTGAGAAGATTCTAGTTTATTTTTGGCATTCTTCATGGGAATCTATTTTCCCATCATTACATAGCATACATGATTATTTCCTGGTCATGTTTCAATCGGTTGCTACCCCTTTTCCATGTTGTGTGTCAAAGTAGGCCTCTTACCAGTCAGCAAATAATCATTCTTTTTGTCTTACCAGGGTTTTCCCAATGTATCATCCATCTATACTCATGGCTGGATATGCTTATGGAAACTAATCTCCTCTCTAGTGACAGAAAATCCCTTTTGGCCCTTCCTCTATTTTTCTGGTTTTGCATTTTATTGATTATATCTTGAGTTAAGGTTTAAATAAGACAAATAGATAAGTACAAGATGCTAGACAAAGTGACACAAGCATCCTGTTACAAAATGAAGTACCATTGATGGAAATGCAGAATACAAAGCATAAATCATGTGTGTATTATATTATATAAAAGGGACTATTAAAATTAAGAGAAAAGTCCAATTCTTTCTGCCTTAGTATGCTGTGGTAATGTTGTAGAAAACAAGCCTTGATATTCAGAACGTTAACTGAAATTTTACTGAGCTTGTTTATTTCAGAACTTGTCACTGCAACTCTAACACCCTCTGAACAAAAAGAGTTTCCCAAAGGTCCTCTGCTGACTAAATAACCTCCTTTCTGCCATGTTATTGATTTTACAGTGCTGCATTTTAGTTTCCTTCAGGCCATTTTCCCCAGGCTACCTTTTACTTCCTAAGGCAATAACCATTTTCAGTCTTGCCAACCAAGCAAGAGGTGGCTGGCTGACAAGAACCCGGCTGCCAAGCCCCTAGCACTTCCTCAGTTCTTCTATGGCACTAAAAGACTGCGCTGACAGATCTGCAGCATGCTTCTTGTTTTGTTTTCAGATTGACCTGCTATTTATATTTCAGGGAAAGAGAACTATATTCCTATTTGAAAAGGTGGAATATGAAAATGTTGCCTTATATTATTTAGGTTGGTTTTCTAGGAGTCAAGTATTCCAAACTACTTCCTTTCTCTCCCTCAAAACACATAACACTCCAACCTTTTTCTCCTTCAGCCTTACCACCTATGCTTCTTTAGGCTATTAATAACAATGAAAATCAGAAAGGCCCTTAGAATGACAACTGTTTTCCCTTTCATATGAAAAAACAGATGTCAAGAATTGAAAATTATTTTAAATAGTGAAATGATCCATGAAGATAATGATGTTTAGAAATATGAAAGCATGCATTAAAATCAGAACAAAATATTCAATTAGATGAATTATTTTGATTTTTAAATAATTCCTCACAAGGCATGGGGTAATATTTGGTAGAAGACTGAGAGCTTTTATGTATCTGACAAATGAGAAGTACTTTATAAAATATTTTATTAGAATTTTTAAAAGTCTCCAAAGAATTTAATTCATAGTTGATTTTACATGCACAGTGGAATGTAGTTTATGTTAAAATTAATTTTTTTTCTGTTGAAATAAATAAAATATAGACGCACAGGAGGTTGCAAGAAAATACACAGCAGTTTCCTTTCACCCTTTTTCCAACCTCCCCCAATGTTAACATCTTGTGTAACTACAGAATAATGTCAAAACCAGGTAATTAAGATTAGAAATATCCACAGAGCTTATTCAGATTTTACCAGTTACACATGTACTCATTTGTAAATATATATGTGTAATTCTATGTAATTTTATCACAGGTGTAGCTTCCTCTAACACCACATACTCAGTTTTAATCACACTCTTTGTTATTTTGAGAGTGTTATATAAATTGAATCGTACAGTATAATTCTTTGATATTGACTTTGATTTAACTCAGCCTAATTCCCTTGAAGTTCACGCAAGGTTTTGTGTGTATCAACAGTTTGTTTCTTTTTATTGTTGAGTAATATTGTGTGGTATGGATGGCTCACAATTTGTCTGACATTCACTAATTCAAGGGCATTAGGGTAGTTTCAGGTTTTGAGTTCTGACAAGTAACATTGTTACAAACATTGGTGTAAGAGCTTCTACAGTAACATAACTTAATTTCTTTGGGATAAATGCCAAAGAGTGAAATTCCTGGGTCATATGGTAAATCTATATTTGGTTTTAAAAGAAAACTGCCAAACTATTTCCTAGAGTGGTTGTGCAATTTTACATTCCCACTGACAATATATGAGTGAGCTAGTTTCTATGCGTCCTTGCCAGCATTTGGTGTTATCATTTTTTAAGCCTACATTAAGTGTGTAGTGAAATTTCATTGTAATTTTCATTTTAATTTCCCTAATGGCTAATGTTATTGAGCATCTTTTTCTGTGCTTATTTGCCATGCATAAATACTCTTTGGTGAAATGTCTCTTTATGTCTTTCACCAAATTTCTAATTGAATTGTTTATCTTTCTCTTTCTAATTTTGAGTTTTGAGAGTTCTTTACACATTATTGACACTAGGCCCTTGTCAGATGTGTGATTTGTAAATATTTTCTACCAGTTTGTAGCTTTTCTTTTCATTCTCTTCAGATGTGCTTTCATGGAGCAAATATTTTTCATTTCGGTGAGATCCAGTTTATTAGTTTTCTTTTTATAATGGATTGTGCTTTTGCTGTCAAGTCTAAAATCTCTTTGCCTAGCCCTGGTTCCCCCCAATTTTTTTCTGTGTTTTCATCAAAAGATTCTGCATTTTTTAAGTTTTCCATTTAAAGTCTCTGATCCATTTTCATTTAATTTTTGTATAAAGTATAAAGTTTCATTTTTTTAACCTAAAGATGTGCAATTGTTCCAGTACCATTTGTTCAAAAGGCCATCCCTCCCATATTGAATTTCTTTTGCTCCTTTGTTAAAAATCACTTGGACATATTTGTGTGAGTCTGTTTCTGGGTTCTCTAATTTGTTCCATTAATATATGGGTCTTTCTCTTCATCGTTACCTACCCAGTCTATTACTGAAGCTATATAGTAAGCTTTAATATCTGCAGTAGTGATTTTTCTAACTTTATTTACTTTTGAAAAATAGATTTGGTTATTCTATGGCCCATGCCTTTCCTATACATTTTAAAATAAACTTTTATGTCTAAAAATACTTGCTGGGATTTTTGATAGAAATGTATTAAACCAAGAGATTAATCTGGGAAGAATGAACATCTTTACTTGTGGAGTCTTCCATTCCATGAACATGGGAAATCTCTTCAATTAATTAGGTCTCCTTTGATTTTTTCCCATCAATATTTTATAATTTAAAGCATATAATTTCTATGTGCTTTGTTATTTTTATACCTAAGTTTTCATCTTATTTGGAGCAATTGTAAACGGTGTTGCATTTTATCTTGAATCCTGCAATCTTGCTGAATTCATAAGTTCTAGGAATTTATTTTCATAGATATTTGGGGATTTTGTTCATTTTCTGCTAATCGTATCGTCTTCAAACAATTTAATTTCTTCCTTTCCAATGTGTATGTCTTTTATTTCCTTTATTCTGCTTGCTAGAGCTTTTACTATTATGTTGATGAGTGGGAAGAGAAGATGCTTTGTTCTTAATCTTAGAGGGAAAGATTTTAATATTTCACCATTAAGTAAGATGAATTTTAAGTACCTACCTTTTTGTAAATAATATTTATCAAGTTGAGCAAGTTCTCCTTTATTATTAGTTTGCTGAGAATTTTAAAATGAATGAGTGTGGTATTTTGCCAAATGCGTTCTCTATATTAATTGATATGATTATATGATTTTTCTTCCTTAGTCTGTTGACATGTTAGATTACATTAACTGATTTTTGAATATTGAACAAGCCTTAATTACTGAAATCAATTCTACTTGGCCATGATGTTGAACTCTTTTTATACACTGCTAGATTCAATTTGCTAACATTTTCTTGAGAATTTTGGCATTTAAATCCATGGGAGATATTAGTCTGTAGTTTCCTTTTATTATGCTCTTTTGTCTCATTTTGGTATCAGGGTAATACTGGCCATATAAAATGACTTGGAAAATATCCCTTCCTCTTCTCCTTACTGAAAGATATTGTATAATATTGGTGTTAATTCTTCACATTTTCTGTGAAAATATCTGAGCTTGGAGATTTTTTAGAGGAAGGAGCTTCAAAATTATAAATTCAAATTGTTTAAATTGTTTCAGTCATCTATTTCATCTTGACTGAATTTTGAAAATTGAGAGTTTTAAGAAATTGATCAATTTCTTTTGAGATGTCAGATTTGTGAATTTAAAGTTGTTCATACTATTCCCTTATTATTTTAATGGCTACAGGATCTATAGTTTTATCCCCTATTTCATTCCTAATAGTAATAATTTGCCTCTTCACTCTATTTTTCTTTGTCAGTCTTGCCGGGAGTTGGTCAGTTTGATTGATTTTTATTGGTTTTTGTCTTCAATGATATTGATTACAGTTCTTATCTTTCCTTCCTATCTTCTTTCCTTCTTTCTAATTTCTTGAGGTGGGAAAATAATTTTTTATTTGATATCCTTCTTCTTTTCTAATGTTAACATTTAGTACCGTAAATTTCCTTGTTGGCACTGATTTAACTGTATCCCATAAATTTTCATATGTTTATTTTAATTTTCATTCCATTCTATACATTTTTTAAATTTCCTTTTATACTTTGACCCATGGATTATTTATGTGTGTTGTTTAATTTCCACATGTATGAAGATATTCTTATTGTCTTTTCGCTATAGACTTTTAGTTTGATTATTTTATGGTCAGGAAAATATTCTGTATTATAACAATTATTTGAAATTTGTTAAGGTTTGTTTTGTGATCCAGTATATGGTGTATGTTGATGAATGTTATATGGGTGCTTGAAAAGAATGTGTATTCTGGTTTTTTCATTTTGTTTTGTTTTGTTTCTTTTGTGGAATGTGCTGCAAATGTCACTTAGATCCTACTGATTGATGGTGTTATTCTGTTCTTCTATATCCTTGTTACTCTGCTGTCTAGTAGTACTATTGATTGCTGAGAGTGTGGTGTTGAAGTTCTCAACTATAATTGAGGAGTTTTCTATTTCTCCTTTCTACTCTGTCAGTTTTTGCTTCATGTATATTGAAGGTTTGTTGTTTGGGACATACACATTTAGGATCATAATATCTTCTAGACGGATTGATCCTTTTATCATTATGTACTGTCTTTCTTTGTCCCTAGTATTTTTCTTTGTTCTGAAGTCTATTGTATCTAATATTAATATAGCCATTCTTGCTTTTTATAAATTAATATTTGCATGATATATATTTCATCCATACTTTTATTTTCAATCTACCTATATAATTATATTTCTTTGGTATAAGTCTACTAACAAGAAAGTTAGCCTTCTTCTGGACATATCTTTATATCCCTTTGCAATTTACAGTTTTTTATTTAGCACTTGAAAAATCTTAGGCCACTCTGGCCTCCAAGCTTTCAAATGAGAAATCTGTTTTCATTTGATTTGGTGTTCCTCTATGGGCAAAGTCTTTTCTACCTTACTGCTTTTAAGATGATTTCCTCTGTCCTTTGTTTTTAGAAGTTTAATTGTATTGAGTTTTGGTGTGAATTTCATTGGGTTTATTCTATTTGAGTTTGCACCGCTTTTTGAATCTGTTGCTTTATGCCTTTTACAAAATTTGGTATGTTTTTAGCCATTATTTCTTTGAATAATATTTTGGACTCAGATTCTTATTCCTTCTTTTCTGGAACTCCAATCTATAAATGTTAGATGTTTTGTTATAGTTTCAAAAGTCCCTGAGGCTCTTTTTTTTTGTTAGGCCAGTAGGAAGAATTTATTGGGAAGTGGTGGGAAAGAATAGAGCTTGCTGAGAAATGGGAGAGAAAAGGAAATACGTACTGAGATTTGATGAGGGCTCCTTTAGGCAGAGAGAGTGGGCTTTGGCTTGTGTGGTCACTTTTTATGCTATTAATTATTCCTCCCCTTGCTAAGCTAAGGGGAGGGGCCCCAGCTATTACTGGTTACCCCACCAATGGTGGGGGCCAATGTGAGGCCTGTTTGGAATATCCGGGGCCTCCCCTCACACCCAGAAAAGCCTGAGGCTCTTTTAATTATTTTTTTTTTTCAGGCTGTCACTGTATTTAGGCCTAGCATGTAGGTCCTGGATTAATTTTGTAAGGTGTGTTTCCAATGACAATTCAGTCTTCAGAGACCTTGCAATTCAGTCTTTAAGGTCCTTTTGCCTTGTTCTTCTGTGCAGCCTGCAGGTGCTGGCTGGCCTTCCCAGAGGGAGTGAACTGGGAAATGGATTCCCACCCAGAATCTGCTAATACTGCCACTGTAGGTGGATTGTTTCACCTTCTGTCCTAGGTGTGGGACAAGGACTCTGCTAATGATGTTACTGCTGATGATGAGGTTTGCCATCTTAGTTGGGGAACTATTTGGACAGAGATACTATTGAGACTGCTGCTGAGGCATACTGGGCTACTGCTACTCCAGGTGAAGTGTAGAAGATGGATCCCTGTCTGGGATTCACTGCTGTGGCCACTGCAGGTGGGCTGTCAGCTGATATAGGGAATGGGTTGGCTGTTCTGTGGGTATATAAGTCTGCTGGTGCTGGCCAGTATGGGGTCGAGGATGGAATGACCCATCTGGGCTTTACTGATGGTGCTGCTGTGTTGTAAACAATTTGTCTTCCCCAAAATGTATGGCCCTTGTTCTTGGCTTCTGGGTGGTCTTCTATATTATACCTGATAGGACTGTCATTGTTTAGGGTGAGTGCAGGTTACACCTGATAGCCTTACGGTGAGAACACTACCCATGTGACACCCCTGAACTTACAGATGGTGTCAGAAATGAGGGTGGTCCTGTGGAAGGCCTTTATGCCCTCTAACCTTGAAGGTGTCTTAACTTTGCAATTTGGCTGACTCTGAATAAATGCCATTGCATTTTATTTTTTCTCACTATGAAATATCTCATAGGAGAGCAGTTCAAGACATTTTATATTGTGACTATTCATGTCTGATGAAACACTGGCTTTATAAGCACAATTGTATCTAATTATGTGACCAGATAGACATGACTTGTGTATGAATTTCCATTTTGCATTATTTCTTCTTCCTTTACAATTTCTATATGTTAATATTGAATGTTTGTATTCCTGATTTTGCCAAACATCAATTAAATTTATTTTAAAATTGCATTCTTTTTTTGACTTTTTATTTCCGTTCTAAGTTCAACTGGTATTTTTATTCCATTAGTATTAACTGCACCCAAAATTGTTATACATTTATCAACTATTTGGCTCATCAAGCTCATATTTGTTATCAGTAATTGAAGGGAAATGCTCTACCAGGCCACTGTAGAAAATGACAGAAATAATTAAGCTTTAAATCAAATTTTAATAGAAAGTTTCATAATCACTTTTGCTTGTTTCATAACAGTAACTATTTTTCAAATTTCTCCATCAATCCAGGAGTTTCAAGGGGAAAGACTGAAGTAGTAGACCTTAGAAGTCAATACTATTATGCTTTTATATTTTGATATCTTAAATCTATAAGAAGATTATTTTTAAAGGATAGCTGGTATTGAATAAATTAAAGAGATTATTTCAATTTATAGATATCAAGTTTGGCAAATGCTGATTTTTTTTGTTGCTGTTGTTTAAGAAAAAAATATTTTTTAAAAGACCTAAAATGAATTAAATGACAATGCAGATCTTATTTATCTGGGCTTAATTGTGCTATTGCCTTTTCTAGGGCAGTTAGTTATATGATATGTTAGTAATTCCCCTATCTCTGCACCTGCTTTTGCAACTGCACTTGCCTCTGAAATGGCCTTTTACATCCAGCTAAAATGCCATGCACAGAAGGAAACTTCTCTATTCACCCAAGTGGGGAATATTCTCTCACTCTCTGCCTCTGAGTCATTTACTATTGACCTCTCTTTTATATGGCCCTTCAATACAGGCCTGTTTTATTATGGATGTTTCTTGCTTACCTTTGTAAAATGGAAAGTTGATACCTAAATTATATTATTGTCAATTTTCAATAGCATAATATGCATATGGTTCTTTGGGGAGAATTAGTATATACTAATTTCCCTCCTCTAAATCACAAACTCCTTACTAATAATTTAGCAAAGAGTTAGTCTGGGTAAAATTTGAAAATTAATGCAGATTTCACATACTTACACTAAAGAATATAAGAGAATTTATGTAAAGCATAACATTAGCGCATACTATGTATTAAGAAAAATATGTTTTAGAGTAATGAAAAAGCTTGAGTCCTGGTCCAATAGTCTGATTTTGCAGATCGGTTGTGGGATGTTTGGAATGTTCTCCAATAATTAGAACTCTGGATAAGCATGGATTCACCTTGGCAAAGGCTGCTATATCTATCCTCTGTAGTGGCAGAGTTGCAGTAATATTGCAGCACAGCTTAATTGTTAAGAGCATGGGCGTTAAAGAAGATAGACTGAGATTTGAATGCCAAAATTGCCAAATATTAGTTGTACAACTTTGGCACTTTTTCAAACCTCTATAGGCCTTAGTTTCTGCATGTGACAAATAAGATATTACTAATTATAATTCTTTGGTATTTGTGAAAATTAAATAAGATAAATTGTGCAAAGTGATTATCATTTCAGGTGCTCATTAAATGCACCTATTATAATTATTAACCCTTGTTTGTTAATATAATGTCTGGACACACCCTTTTTCATTGTGTTTGTGTTGGTTTAACATAGAAAGGGATAATGGATGCATTTACTTTCACGGAGGAAATTTTCAGGAGGGAGAAAAACAAACAGAATGACTTTCTTTACTGATCACAGATATTATCATCTAACTCTGACCAAATCTTTGTATTTTATTCCTAATTCTATTTTCTGATTAAGACTCATTAAACAAAATAAAAAGTAAAAGGTAATGATTCAAATGTTTCAAAAGATTTATAAAATGTTAAAAGAATTATATTTAAAACCAATGAAAAGGATAACATTTTGAAATGGGGAAGTAATAACACAGTCACAGAGTCATATAATATTTAATGTAAAGAATTTTAACCTGCCTTGAAAACTATTTGCTGGGATTGCCTTTCAAGTCATATTAGCATGTTCTCTCAAATGGAAAAGCTTTGGGAATTTCAGACCATTGGTGAATTGCAACTGGGAATGCATGATTTGATCACTATACCCATTGGATATTTCATGAACCCTTAAATAAACTTTTCCTCTAAAATAATGATCAGCTGATCTCCTAAGGTAGCTTTGGAAGGAACTAAGTTTGGTAAGAGGAAACTATTGTCACTTTTAAAATTTCCATCTCCAACATAGTTAGATTTAGACTTAGAAGAAGAATTCTCAAGGCATAATATGGGTAATTCACTCAGCACGCATGTATAGAGTGAGGTTTTAGAAACCATTTTAGGCCCAAAGGTGATAACCAAGACCATCACAATCTCTGCTATTGCAGAACTTACATTTCAGAGAAAGAAGAGACAAAATAAAAATAATTTGCATGTAATAAAACTTGGGCTGTGATAAAACAAAAGAAAAATTTTAAAAAGCCTGATATGATTGAGAGCGTAGTGCATTGAATGGTAACCCCCAAAAAGGTATGCCCCTATCCTAACACTCTGAACTTGTGACCTTATTTGGTCTTGGCAGACGTAATTAGGCTGAGACCTCCTGGATTATCAGGGTGGGCCCTAAACCTAATGATGACTGTCCTTATAAGAAACAGAAGAGAAGACACAAACACAGGGGGTGGGGGGGCATGTGAAAGGCCATGTGGAGGCTGAGGCAGAGATTGGAATTATGCAGCCACAAGCTAAGAAACTCCTGGAGCCCCCAGAAGCTGGAAAAGGCAAGGAAGGACTGAGTCTCCCTTATCCTCCAGAGGGCACAGGGCTCTGTTTACAACTTGGCTTTGGATTTCTAGCCTTCAGAACCATGAGAGAATACATGTCTGTTGTTTTGTGCCCCCACATTTGTGATGATTTCTTACAGCAACCATAGGACGCTAATACAGAATGTAATTGAAGGATTATTGTAATTTATATTGGAACAACCCACAGAGGAAGCCGAGGTCTGAAAGAAAAGAAAGAGCAGCTGATAGGGGGTAGAACAAATCTGCAGAGGAAACAGCAAATATAAAGGTGGGCCAAAACTTGGATAGAGGGTCAGCGAAAAGTTAACTGGTGCTGTAGGTACAGTTGGAGAGGTAGGCAGCCCAGGGGAGGCGAAGCATTTTAGGCCAATGGATTTTATACTGAATATAATGGAACATAAATAGGTACATTAATTATCATTCATTCTATAAATATTTTAAGGATCTCTTTAATGAAAGATACCATGACACATTCTGTGAAAGACTTAGATATGTAAATAAGATGTAGGAGATACATATGGAGATCCTACATGGAAGACAATCTATAATAAAGTAACTGCTAACATGAGAAAAAATTGTGAGAAGAATACCACTAGAATTTAGGAGACTACCTCTTTTGAGCACTTTTGACCAACCTTCATTAAATATGTGCTGTGTAAGCTGGGTGTTGAGTACCAGGGCTTTATTAAGCTGAGCATAGTATGGGGAGAAGAAAACAGAAAATGAAGAATATTTTCAGAAAGAGAGGAGAGGCTATTCATTTTGAAAGGTAGGGTAAATTTGGAAGTATAACAAATCTGGAGAGGTAATGGGGCTAGATGTCAAGTAAAGAAGGTAGGATTGTTCTTTCTTCTTTGTTAGTTATTGAAAACTAGTTAGTTATTGAGTTTTGAAAACTCAAAACTACATTGGTAGTTTTGAGTAGGAGAAGGGCATAATCAAAGCTATACTTTAGGGAGATTTCTCTTCAGCAATGCCCAGAGGGATGATGAGAGCAGTCATGTGAAAGTTAACAGGCAAGGCAGGTAAGGAAGAAAGCTGAGTGAAGGATTGTCTGGCGCTGGGAAGACTGTAAAGCAGGCTTCTGTATCTGTGGCGTTACACTCTCCATCTCTACTTTCAACTCTCCCATACAAATGCTTCACAATTGAAACATTGTTCGCACCTGTGTCTTTACTTGCACTTTCTCACAATGTTGCCATAAAAATCCTCTATGAACAAAGGTATTTTCATATTATACAACAGGTGAAAAATAACAACTTTGCGGTGCTGATGGGGAACAAACCTAACTCATATGGTTTTCAAAATCCTCTAACATCTTGCTTCTTGCAGTCTTATCTTACTCTACTTCACCCATTGTTTTTTTTTTAGAGTTTCACAAACATAGCATGAACTTCAATTTCTCTTGGTTTGTGTTTGTCATCTACATGTAGCCTACAATGTTCTATGCTGATTTCTTCACTTGTTGCTAATCTGCAGGTTTCAAAGTCAAACTTATTTTTCCTCTCTGGTACTTTTCTCAAATCTGTCAATCAAAATCATTTGCTCCTTGTTCTTATGACCTTAACCTTCTGCTATTGTTACTATACCAGTCCACGATGCTGTTCTTCAATAACCTTGACTTTCAGCCTAGACCTCTCATCAGAATTGCAGACACGTTTTTCTAAAAATGTAATTAGTATCTCCACATGTTGGGCTAATTGGAATCTGAAACATAATATAGTGAAAAGAAAGGCTTGAATTTCTTCCAAACCTGCCTCTTCTCCAGTTTGTCTCAAGTTAGGAATTAGGACGTTCATCGGTCCAGTGGCAAGCCAAAATCCGGAAGTCTTTTTTTGAATTAGAAGAGTTGTAGGTTTACAGAAAAGATCAGGTAGAAAATACAGAGTTCCCACATACACCCCTCAGACATGCAGATATCCTTATTAACACTTTGTTTTAGTTTGGTATTATCTTTGGTATCTTGATGAAACAATATTATTTTAATTATTTTATTAACTGTAGATCAAACTTTATGGTTCATAAATTTTGTTGTACAGTCCTATATCTTTTAAAAAATTTTATTCTACTAACACATATACACTGTAAAATTGCACCATACAACCACATTCAAACATTGAATTCAATGGTGTTAGTTACAGTCATAATGTTTTAATTAATTAATTTATTTATTTTTTAAAGATACTTAAAATGTTACACAAAAAATATAGGGATTCCCATACGCCCCACCTCCCACACCTCCCACAACCTCCCACATAGACACACTTCATTAGTGTGGCACATTCATTGCAATTGATAAACACATCCTGGGGCTTTGCCATTAAGCATGGACCATAGTTCACATTGTAGACCATACTCTCCCCCACACAGTTCTGCATGTTATATGATGATATAAAATGGCCTATATCTGTCATTGCAATGTCACTCAGGACAATTCCCAAGTCACGAAAAAGCCCCTATATTACAACTGCTTTTCTGTCTCCCTGCCCCCAGAGCCTCCAGGGGCCACTGGCTCCACATCAATGTTGTAATTTCTTCCATTGCTTGAAACACAATATGTCTACAGTAGAATACCAATAAGTCCACTCTAGTCCATAGCTCTTCTCCCCATCCTGAGGAGTCTGGGATGGTGATGTCCACTCTACCTCCAATTGTGAGGGGGTGTATATCCCATGGGGAAGATGGATGGGATTGTCCTGCCTGCAGCTGCAGACTCTCTCCATTCCCTGGGATGGCTGTTGTCCATCATCATCTCCCCTCCAGTTGTCCTGGGTGAGCCCAATGAGCTGTAGAGTAGGAGTTGCTGTTCCACCAAGGTTCTGAGCCCAGCTGGCACATGGACAGCCCAAAGACTCAAGTGTCTGGATGTACTTACCTACAAACTCCAGCACCAAGTATAGGTTTGAATAGAAGGGACAGATGAGCCATGTGCAGGGAAGACCTAGTTGAGGTCAACTCTGTCACTCTCAGGAGCACAAACTCCAAAGTAAGTCCCACAGGCAAGACTCCAAACTCTGGAGCTATCTGCCCTGACATAGGATGTGGGTGTGTCCAGAGCCCTCAGGAGCCCCACTCTTTGGGGTGATATCCACATTGGAATTCTATGAGATCCTACTGAGATGTGTGTAAGCATTACCTCTGGGATGACCTCCCAACTTACCTTGAAGTCTCTTAGCCATATAAACTCATTTGTCTTTACCCTTTCCCCCCTCCATTCAAGGTCTTTTTCCAGTCGCATTGCCAGTTGGCACTTGGTAGCAATCCCTTGGTGCCAGGAAGGTTCACCACCGGAAGTCATGTCCCACACTGGGAGGAAGGTAATGCATTCACATGCTGAGTCTGGCTTAGAGAGAAGCCACGTTTGAGCAATAAGGAGGCTCTCCAGAGGCAACCCTTAGGCACCCCATAACAATAGGCTAAGTTTCAATTTCAAAAGCAGTGATCCATAAGGCTAGTCAGCAATATCAAGGGCCCATCAGTTGATCATCGTCCTTTGCCAGTCACTGCCCCTGCACTTGGGGGACTGTTGCTGCTCCCTTAGAGAATGTGGCAGAGCTCTCCAGGATAGGAATTCAGTATTCTCTCATTTATTGAGTGATTCTCCACCCACTGTGACAATGCCCTGTGAACATTTGAGCATTTTTATATACCTTATATTTATGCTCAGGTGAACTTCCTCCCATGCATCCCCCATCCCTGACACACCACACCAACAATCCTCCCCCACCCCAGTTGTAACCCTTCTGTGATCCAAAGCTTCTTCAAAGATGAAGTCATTACAATAGCTGAATACAATTAATAGGAAAATGAAATAATAATGAAAAGTTTAAGTGTAAGACATAAAATACTTAAAAATTATAAAAAAACTAAAAATAAAATTAAAAGATTGGGATATTAAAAAATGGAAAATAAAAGAAAAATTGTTTTCTGACCTTTTGCCTTTCATCACAGCAATATGTGGTGTCCAGTCTGTACTGTGGCACCTTCACCCTCTCATTCTCCAGTATCTCGCTATTTTTCATTTTGTTTTCAAAGAAGTTTTAGATCACAGCAAAGTCACAAACAGAATACGGGAGACTCTCTTCTACCAAACATCTTCTCCCTTTCCTCCCCCCCATATTTAATACCTTTTTATATGTGGATGTTAGCATTGTTATAATTGATATGCAATTAGTGAAACAGGCTCACAACTTTCTCTTCTCTTTCTATTTCTTATAAACCTATCTTTCAGACAATAATTCTCTGAGACTGCTCAATTTACTTAATTCATATCAGTGAGATCATGTACTGTTCATCCTTCAATGCCTGGCTTGCTTCACTCAACATAAGGTCTTCAACATTCATCCATGTTATTCCATGTGTTAGCACTTTATTCCTTCTTACAGCTGAGTAATATTCCATTGTATGTATGTACCACATTTTGTTTATCCATTCATCTGCTGATGGCACCTGGGTTGATTCCAACTTTTGACAATAGTGAACAATGCCACTATGAACATTGGTGTACATATATCTGTTTGTGTCTTGGCTTTCAAATCTTCTGGGTATATACCCAGCAGCGGAATTGCTGGATCATATGGAAGATCTATTGTTAGTTTTCTGAGAAACCACCAAACTGTCCTCCAAAGTGGCTGGACCATTCTACAATCCCACCAGCAGTGGATGAGGGTTCCTATTCCTCCACATCCTCTCCAACACTTATAGTCTACTGTTTTTTTAATAGCCACCATTCTGATGGGTGTAAGACGGTATCTTATTGCAGTTTCGATTTGCATTTCCCTAATAGCTAGGAATGTCGAGCATCTTTTCCTGTGCCTTTTAGCCATTTGTGTTTCTTCCTTGGAGAAGTGTCATTTCAAGTCACTTGCCCATATTTTAAATGGGTTGTTTGTCTTTTTATTTTCGAGGTGGAGGATTTCTTTATATATGCCAGATATTAGGCTCCTATCAGATATATGGTTGCAAATATATTTTCTCTCATTGGGTAGGCTGCCTTTTTACTTTCTTGATAACATCCTTTGAGGTGCAGAAGTTTTTAATTTTGAGGAGATTCCATTTATCTATTTTTTCTTTTGCTGCTCTTGCTTTGGGTGTGAAGTTCATGAAACCATTTCCTTTTACAAGGTCTTGTAGATGCTTCCCTACATTATCTTCCAAGATCTTTATGGTCTTGGCTCTTATATTCAGATCTTTGATCTATCTTAAGTTGATTTTTGTATGAGGTGTGAGAGGGTGTTCCTCTCTCATTCTTTTGGATATGGATATCCAGTTCTCCAAGCACCATTTGTTGAAGAGGCCATTCTCTCCCAACTGAGTGGGCTTGGTGGCCTTTTCGCATATCAGATGACTGTATATGCGAGGATCTATATCAGAACTCTCAATTTGATTCCATTGGTCAATATGTCTATTCTTGTGCCAATACAATGCAGTTTTGACCACTGTATGTTTGTAGTAAGTTTTAAAGTCAGATAGTGTGATACCTCCAACTTCATTTTTCAATATGTCTTTGGCGATTCGGGGCCTCTTACCCTTCGAATAAATTTTGTAGTTAGTTTTTGCAATTCTTTAAAAAATACAGTGTTGATGTTTATTGGAATTGCATTAATTCTGTGGATTAGTTTAGGTAGGATAGACATCTTGATGATGTTTAGTCTTCCTATCCATGAACAGGGACTATTCTTCCATTTATTTAAGTCTTCTTTGATTTCCTTTAAAAGTGTGATATAGTTTTCTGTATATAAGTCCTTTACATCTTTAGTTAAATTTATTCCTAGGTATTTGATTTGTTTAATTACTATTGTAAATGGTATTTTTTTCTTGATTTCCTCCTCAGATTGCTCAATATTGGTGTACAGAAATGCTACTGATTTTTGAGCATTGATCTTATAGCCTGCCACTTTAATGAACTCCTTTAAGTTCTAGAAGCTTTGTTGTAGTTTTCTCAGGGCTTTCTGTGTATAGGATCATGTCGTCTGCAAATCATGTCATCTTCACTTCTTCCTTTCCAATTTGGATGCCTTTTATATCTTTTTCTTGCCTCAGTGCTTGAGCAAGTACTTCTAAGACAATGTTAAATAGGAGTTATAATAGTGGGCATCCTCGTCTTGTTTCGGCTCTTAGAGGGAAATCTTTTAGGATTTCACCATTGAAGATGATGTTAGCTGTGGGTTTTTCATATATACCCTTTATCATTTTCAGAAAGTTTCCTTCTATTCCTATCTTTTGCACTGTTTTTTTCAGGAAAGGGTGCTGTATTTTGTCAAATGCTTTTTCTGCATCTATAGTGATGATAATGTGATTTTTTTCTTTCAATCTGTTTATGTGGTGTATTACATTGATAAATTTTCTTATGTTGAACCATGCTTGCATACCCAGGATGAAACCCACTTGGTCATGGTGTATAATTCATTTGATATGTTGTTGAATGTGATTAGCAAGTATTTTGTTGAGGATTTTAGCATCTAGGTTCATTAGAGTGAATGGTCTGTAATTTTACTTTCTTGTGGCATCTATGTTTGGCTTTGGTATTAGGGTAATGTTGGCATCATAGAATGAGTTAGGCAATGTTTCTTCTACTTCTATGTTTTGTAATGCTTAAGCAGGATTGGTGTTAGGTCTTTCTGGAATGTTTGGTAGAATTCACCTGTGAAGCCATCTGGTTCTGTGTTCTTCTTAGTTGGGAGGTTTTTGATGACTGAGTCTATCTCTTTACTTGTAATTGGACTGTTGAGTTCATCAATTTCTTCTTTCATCAATGCAGGCTGCTTGTGAGTTTCTAGAAATATGTCCATTTCCTCTAAATTATCATTCTTTTTGGCATATAATTTTTCAAAATATGCTCTTGAAACACTCTATTTCTGTGGGGTCAGTGGTGATACCCCCTTCCTCATTTCTTATTTTGTGTATTCGCATCTGCTGTCTCTTTTTCTTTGTTAGTCTGGCTAAGGATTTGTCAATTTGATTGATAATCTCAAAGAACCAGCTTTTTGTTTTGTTTATTTTTTCTAGTGCTTTCTTATTTTCTATTTCATTTAGTTCTGCTCTAACCTATGTTATTTCCTTCTTTCTACTTCTTTTGGGTTTAGT
>JAQZBX010006523.1:0-52916 GCA_029593785.1 Cabassous unicinctus | reverse complement strand
TCCCATCCTGGTATAAGAACTGGAAAATGCTTGCATATATTCTCTGCACTTTCTCACTTTAAACCTCTCCAGTAGGATTTCCATCCCAACCTTCTGTTGCATATTTAGATCACCAGTGTCCACCATCTTTCCAACCCCATAGTCAGTATTTTTCAGTTAACTGTTCGTATCTTTCTGTATGTCTCAGCAGCATTTGATACGGTTGACTATTCCCTTCTTCTTGGAACGCTTTCTTTTTTTTGGCTTCTGGAATACTACATGCCTTCACTGCTTTCCTTTCTACAGTTTAATTGTTGGCTCCTCCTGATCTATCTACTCTCTAAATATTGGGGTGCTCTAGGGTTTAGTTCTGTGCTCTGTCTACTTTTCTGTTTGGCTTCTCCCTCTCAATATTATCTCATCCAATCACATGGCTCTAAATCTTATCCATATATAATCACTCTGAAATTTCTCTCTCTAGTCCCATATCCAACTCCTCCTTCACTTGGATGTGTAAGGGGATCTCAAAGTTAAACATAGTCATACAAGGTCTGTTGATACTCCTTCAAGTTTTTCCTTCCACAGTTTTCCAAACCCAGTAAACAGCATCACTTCCTTGGATATAGAGGCAGGTTTCTTTCTTTATATTCCGTATCTGGTCCATTAGTGATTACTGATGGCTCCACATCCAACTCCCTCTTATCAGTTCCGTTGCTATCATTTTAGTCCAAGTCTCAGCTACTGTAGTGCCTCCTGATCCTTCTCTCTGCTTTACTCTTGCCTCTTAAGGTCCATTCTACACAGCTGCCAGAGCAATCTTTTAAAAGTGTTAATTAATTGTGTTACTTTTCTGCATAATATTCTCAAATGATTCCTCACCCCACTTGAGTTGAAAACCAAACTCCTTGCCATGGCTCTTTCTGCTCATGATCTAGCTCCCACTCCTCAGTCAGACCAGCCTTTGTTTTTATTTTCCCTAAGATTGTTAAAATCCCTGAGCTTTGGCACTGCTGGTCCCTCTTCCTGGAACACTCTTGCATCAGTTTTTTCAAGGCTGGCTCCTTTCAGCATTCAATTCTCACCTCAAATTTCATTTCCTTGGAGAGATCTTTCCCAACCAACCTAGTGAAAGGTACTAAATACTTACAAACTTATAATCAGCCCTGGATAAAAGAAAAACTATGAAAAAGGGAGATGTCTCTGCTATTGTACATTACATATGCTATATATACAAAATATTATATAGGATAACTAATACAAAGTATATTTAAAATGCTAAGTGGTCCATCATTGTAATATTAAGTGTGCAATTATATAAACAAATTTATTTGTTAAATATGTCATTAGTAACACATAAGTTATAGTAGCCATTGACATTGGTATATTAATGTTAATATAATAAATTAAAATATTATGGAATACCTAAATATACACACATGCATACACCCATTTTGCTTTCTGAGCAAATATTTTGCTACATCTGAACTTGTAGAAATTATGAATTAATTGTTACAGCTTTTGTTACAACTTTTCAGGAAAACTTCCTCTGCTTTTTAAGGAAATGATGGTAACACAATTTCCCTCTTTCCTACATCTTTTCCTAGAGGTTTTTCTTTTAAGCAGCTCTAGCTGTGTCTTCGCTAAATAGTTTCTATGATATTGTTTTTTGTTGCATGTCCCTCTTGTACATGTTGTGCTGACCTCTCAGGTTTTCACTGCATCTGTGCCTGCTTTTGAAAAGTCTTAATTATTTCCTAATCTTTCAACCCCCCTTTTTAAAGGCTCTATAATGATTTCAGTATCTCAGCTTATTATGAAAAACCACTAATTCCATGTCCCAACTCATTTACCTCTCTCTGTCCTGTTTTCTTTTTCTCTTCCAGTGCTACTGGGAAACTTTCAGCTTTTATTGAATTTCTACAAAGTGCTTCATAGTTAGTTGTTCTACACTCAATTTCTCATTTCCACTTTGGGTGTAGTCTGTTATATGGCCATTGTGAAGCTATTGCAGGGACCCTGTCATAGGGGCTCAGGAATCCACTTTGATTCTAGGCCTGAGTAGTCCAATAGTGATTGCAGAGCCCAAGGGAATGCCTATCACTATGTTAGAAAGGGGAAACCTTTTAGTAGATTCAAACGGTTCCCAATATGTCACTATAGCCCAAGCCCCAGTAAGACCAATCATTTGTTTTTTCATCTGAGAAAGAGGAGAAGGAGCTATTGAAGTGTATAAGACCTGATGTATTGGGTGACATTGTGCTTGAAGATGTTTGCTATAGTGTGTTACATTTTTTCTTATTTTGTTCCGAGATAGTTCTTCAGTTACAATATTTTATATCTGTAATTAGCCACATATACATTCTTTGTTACATGCAGTCCTCATAAATAGCCCTTTGAACTTAATATAATAAGTCATATTAGGCCCATTTTATATTAATTGTGAAGTAGATTATCCCAATTTTATTATTTAGGAAAATAGAGCTTAAGTCATTTGTCTGAAGTTATTCATGGATCAGGCAGTTGAAATAAAATGTCTTACTCCCTATGTGACTTTATTTTCAATATATTTTCTGCTTTGGCCAGGATAGTTTCTAACAGTGTGATTTGTGCTTATTTCATGCTCTCACCTACACAGTGAGAAGACTCCTTGTATTCCTGTCGGCAGATAGGTGGGTGGGGGAGCTGGTAGGATGAGTACCCAAGCTTGTGCTGATTATGCCCAGAGAGAGTCTTCATGATCTACATCTTCCTTGATGGAAGAGAGAGTTCACCATTGGTCCTCAAACTTCTCAAGTGGCAAAACCTTTGCAGTAAAAACTTTGGGGCATGGATCTCCATATATGTGTGTGAATTGTATCACTATACTGCTAAATAAAGCATTATGTACATTAAAACACACACATAAAAAGAAAATTTTAAAAAATGAGATTTAATAAATAGTTATTCTAATATTCTCTCCCTACCCAGAAAATAATTTTGACCTGACTTTGGAGACTAGGACTCTAGGTCAATTTGTGAGTTTGGCAAGCTCGTCAAAGTCATGTTTATCAGCTTGCTAATGTTTGCAGGCAACATGTGTGGAATGGCGCCATCTTACCATTTTGGATTCTCTTTGACTCTAATATATTGTAAATTCAGATAAGACCAAGGGTGTGATTCCCCCAAATAATTGTTTTATTGGAATTTTTTTTTGAGGACTTGAGAGAAATTGTTTTGAGAAATTGTATTTTGTGCTGTCAGCAAATCATCATTAAACAGAAGGAAGGAGTCAGCTCTGATAGATTAGGTTATGCTGCAATAACAAACAACCCCCAAATTCCCGTAGTTTAAAACAACAAAGATTTATTGCTCATCATACTGCACATTTATCATAGCAGTGAGGGGTTCCCCATTTTTCTCACATGGAGACCCAGGCTAACTGAAGTTTCACCATCTAAATTATAACTAATTATAATTTATGGTAGCAGGTGCATGGAGAATTAAGCACTGGCTCTTAAACCACTTCCAGTCATCTTTAATTAGAGAAAATTGTATAGGCCACACCAAATTCAAGAAGTCAGGAAAGTGTGATTCTCCCATATGCCTGGGAGAGGAGAAAATCTGGAGATTGGGAAAGGTGGTCATATATACCAAAAAGAAATAGAATGAATCATGAATGGATTCTGACCTCAAGGGGGTAGGGTCTAATAAAGGACATAACATGCACAATGTAACTGTATTTCTTTTTTTCCCTTTATTTTTAAAGGAGCTTTAGATTACATAAATGTTACATCAAAAATACAGAGGATTCCCATATACCCCCCCCACACACACTTTTCCCCATTAACAACAATTTTCATTAGTGTGGTACATTTGTTCAACTGATAAAGACATATTGAGGCATTACTACTAACCATGGTCTATATTTACATTATGGTTTACACTTTGCACTGCACAATTTTATAGGTTTTGACAAAAATGTATATTGACCTGTATTTGTCATTGCAGTATCATGCAGAACAATTCCAATGTCCCCAAAGTGCCCCATATTACAGCTATTTTCCCTCTCCTTCCCATCAGAACCTTTGGTGACCACTGTCTTTATATCAGTGTTACATGTTCTTCCATTACTAGAATAATAATAAGTCTAATTTGGTCATAGTTGCATTCCCCCTTTAAATTTGTTCATTCCTCCATCTTGAGGATTTAGGGATGGTGATGCCCACTCTGCTTCCAATTGAGAGGGGGCTTAGATCCCATGGGGCAGATGGATGGAACTGTCTTGCTTGCAGTTGTAGATATTCTGTTTTTTGGGATGGGCAATGTCCATCATCATCCTTTTGTTAGTTTTCCTGGGTGAGTCTGATGAAATGGAGAGTAGGTATTGGCTGCAACTCTGCTGAGATTTGGGGCTCAACTGGCATAAGAACAGCCAGAAAATTTAAGTCTCTGGGACATATATTTAATGGGTATAGTGCTAATTATTGGAGAGATAGATTATCATATATTCCAAGGTAAGGCCCACTGATGGAGTGTTGATTTCCTCGGGTTGTTTGCCCTGCCTATGATGTCTAGATGTCTCTAGAGCTCTCAGGAGTACCCTTGCTTAAGGCCATGTTTACTGTAGCAGTCAGTGAGATCCTTCTGAGAAGTGCATAAGCATAACCTCTGGAATGACCTCCCGACTCACTTTGAAATCTCTTAGCCATAAAAACTCATTTGTATTTAATATTTCCCCCTTTTGATCTAGGTCTTTTTCCAAATGGCTAGTTGGTGCTTGGTAATAATCCCTCCATGCCAGGGAGGCTCATCTCTGGGAGTCATGTCCCACGCCTGGGGGCAGGGAGTGAGTTTATATGCCAAGTTTGGCTTAGAGAAAAGCCACATTTGAGCAACAAGGAGGCTTTCAGGAGGTAACTATTAGGCAATATATATATTACCAGGCTAAGTTTCAATTTCACAAGAAAAAGGTTCATAAGTACAACCATTAATATCTAGAGCATGGCATATTGGTCTGTCGTCCTTCACTAGTCACTGCGTGTGTACTCTAGAGATTCTTGCCATTCTATTAGAGAATGTAGCAGAACTCACCAGGATGGGAACTCACTTTTCTGTTGGTTATTATGTGGGTCTCCACCCACTGAGATGGCACTCCATGACCACATGATCACATTCATATTCCATAGAGGCATGCCCCAGGTACACCCCTCTCTTCATATCCCACCACCACCAACACCCCACACCAGTGATCTTCCCCTGCCACGATTGCAACCCTTCTGCAATCCAAAACCTCCCCCAAACAAAGCCAAAATAATAATACTAATATACAATAAAATAAAAAATTTAAAAAAATTTGCATTGTGCCTTTCATCACTGTAAGATCTGTTATCTGTTATCTTTTATTTTTTATTTTATTGACAGTTTCTTCTGCATGTTACCCCAGTGTCTTTTTTTTTTTCACTTTATATTCCAAGAAGTTTTAGGTTACACAAAAGTCACGAGAAAATATAGGGGATTCCCATTACCCTCCCCCCCACACCCTCCCCTATTAATAGCTTCCTACATGTGTATGCTACATTTATTACACTTGATGAACAAATATTGAAGCATTCCTGCTAACCATGGTCAGTCGTTTACATTATGGTTTACATTTGGCACCATACACTTTTATAGATTCAGACAAAATGTATAATGGCCTGTGTCCATCCTTGTAAGATCATGCAGAACAATTCCAATGCACCAAAAATGCCCTATATTCCATCCATTCTTCACTCCCCCTCCCCTCAGAACCTATGACAACCACTGTTACAAATTTTGAAGAATAATGTTCATAGTTACATGCGTTAATATTGAAGATTTGATATATTGGTCTGTTTTATTTTCACTGCCTGTGTATTTGAGAGATTCTTGTCCCTCTCTTTGAGAACATAGCAGGACTCCCCAGAATGGGAGTTTAATTTTTTCTTGTTTATTGTGTGTGTCTCCATCCACCGTGATAATACCCTATGACAAGATGAACACATTCATTTTCCAGAGAAGCATGCCCCATGTTCACCCTTTCCCACATATCCCACCACCAATGCCCTACACCAGTGAACTTCCCCTGCCATATTTGCCAAAAGAACATTCCCACCATTACAGTTTCAACCACAGACCTACAAGTTCCCAGAGTTCACCTGTTCCTTCCTCCATCCCTCCACCTAGTTCAGTGGATAGTCCAACCCAAACTCCCCAACCCTGCTCACCCTCACATTCCAGCACCATAGACTCCACTTGCATCCCTGTACCACCATCATGCCTACCCACTGCCAAACCACCCCCTTCCACCTTATCATGGGTTTTGTCATTGCAGTTTCTAGAGGAGGATTGTAGCCTGCCGCTTCCCACTCCGCCATCTTGGAGCTTCCTTTTTTTTTATAAAGATTTATTTGTTTATTTTATTCACCCCCTCTGCCCCAACCCCCATTGTTTTACGCTCGCTATCTGCTCTCTGTGTGTTCTTCTGTGTCTGCTTGTCTTCTCTTTAGGCAGTACCAGGAACCAATCCTGAGACCTTCTGGAGTGGAGAGAAGCTGCTCAATCTCTTACGCGACCTCAGCTCCCTGGTCTGCTGCATCTCAAATTGTCTCTCTTCTGTGTCTCTTTTTGTTTCATCATCTTGCTGCACCAGCACTCTGCGCAGGCCAGCTTGCCTTTTACCAGGAGGTCCCGGAAATCGAACCCTGGACCTCCCATATGGTGGATGGGAGTCCAATCACTTGAGCCACATCCGCTTCCCCCTTGGAGCTTCTTAACGTCCATAACTGTATTTCAATATAGTCGCTGTTAAATATCCAGCAGTCACATAAAGTTTTCTAGGCGTTTAGAGGAAAGTTCAAAATTGTAGAAGGATTCATGGGAGCCTTGAACTACCTGGACCTCAAATATAGGAGGTAAACTGTAATATAAGAGTAATCATAGCTATATGATATAAAGGCTTGTCTTATCCAACTTAAGAAACCTCTAGCTTTGGGATGCCCTGGTTTTTATCATCATTCCCCCCACCCCCCCAGCATTACCTACAAAGCTATAATGGATATATTTGTATACAGTTCTCAGTAAATGTTTCTGAATATATTCCCAGGAAAAATTTCCAGTAGTGTTAAAGTGTATACATTCTATTTAAACTTTGATAGAAATTGCCTATTTACCGTCAGAAAGTTTTTACTCCCCCAAATGTAGGAAAATATCTTTCCTCACACTCTTATCAGCACTGGGTTTCATTCAACTTTCTATTTTTTACCAGTATAAGTGAAAAATGTTGCTTGTTTTATTTCCATTTCTTTATTTGGTAGTGAAGTTAAGTACTTGTCACATGATTTATGGACATTTTGTTCCTTCTCCTGTAATTTGTAATTTGTTCATGTCCTTTTCTACTGACCTGTTCATCTTTTTAAAAATTGGTGTTTGTGCACATTTCATAAATTATGTAGAATATTTTCCTGGTTTTTATTGTGTGTTTTGAGTTGTTTTTGGAATATATAGATGTCTTCATTTTTTTCCCATTTGTGACCCATATGGAAAATTTCCACATCTAAGATTTTGAATACAATTATTCATGATTTTATTTTTTAGAATTTTATTTTTAATCTTTAAAATTTAAACTTTTAGTGTACAGTCACTAAAATTGTCTTCTCTTTTTTCCTAAATGGTTAGCCAATTGGCATAATGGTATTTATGGAATATCACTTTTTTCTTCATTTACTTGACAAACCATCTTTTTAAATTTTGTTTTGGCTTGCTTTTTTATTAATAAATTTTTGTTAGAGAACTTGTAGGTATATAGAAATATAAAATTTAAAATGCAGAGTTCCTATATCCCACCCTGTTATTAATACATTGTGGTAGTGAGTTACATTTATTATAATTCAAGAAAGAACATGTTTATAGTTATACTATTAGCTATAGTCCATTATTTACAGCAGGGTTAGTTGTGTTACTTGACAAACCATTTTTTTCATTCATTTTCACATTTCCATTTTTATTCGGGTCTGATGTTTTTGGGTTTCCCTTCTGTTCCATTGATCTATCTTATCTCTTATCCACTGCCATATTTTTAATTATTTTCACTTCATAATATAGTTTAATATTAGCAGCATGAGTTCTTATAATCATATTATAATCATATTGGTGACTATGTGGTAGTACAACTCTCAACAGCATTCATATATATATATACATATATTTGTAATTTTCTATTTTTGGTTTTTTATTCCAGCCAATAGCAGCATAGATGATCCTGTTTGTCTTGCCTCCCTCTCTACAATTAATAATAGGTGATTTGAATTTAGCAGGCATCTACTATACCTTTTATTTATTTTTTTATTTAGCTTGAAAGGATTTGTTGAACCTACCTTTTAAATGATTTGGAGATCTTAAAGATAGTATTTATGGCCACACCCTTGATTTTGTCCTTGTGGAGTTTTAGTTTGCCCTTTTTTCTTTCTTTTATTTTTTTTTAAGTAAAGATCTTCTCCAGTTTCATTTTTAACTTTTAGTGATGAGGAAAACATGGCATCTCCCAATCCTAAAAGTCCCAGTATTTTTATACTATTTTTGTCTATTCCTTTTAATTACTATTTGCAAACTGGACGATTCTTTTCTGAGCCCGTATCTTCATTATAGTACTTTGTCAAATACAGTTAGTAACAACCAATTCATAATACCAACATTCTGTTTCCTTCTTTACCTTTAGCTATAAGTTCATTTGATACATTATTTGCCTTTGAAAGTTGTGGTGGTTTGGAAATATGTACCCGGAGAAAAACATGTTCACACCATTCCTGTAGGTGTGAATCCATTGTAAATAGGACCTTTTGATAGGGTTACTTCAGTTAAGGTGTGGCCCAGCTGACTCAGGATGAGTCTTAATCCATTTACTGAAGTCCTTAGAAAAAAGGACACACAAAAATAAAAACCAGAGGGAGGGGAGTGGATGTAGCTCAGTGACTAAGTGCCTGCTTCCCATGTATGAGGTACTGGGTTCAATCTTTGGTATCTCCTAAAGTTAAAAAAAAAAAATGCCAAAGGGAGAAGCCAGAAGCTGAAAGTCAACAGAACCTGGAGGAGAAGCCAGAAGCTAGAAGAGGGTACCATGTGCATTGCCATGTGACAGAAAAGCCAGGGACCAAGGATCACTGACACATGGCCCCAGAATGCCAAGACGTGGGGGAGAAAGCATCACCTTGATGACACCATGAGTTTGGACTTTTCCTAGCCTCAAAACCATAAGCCAATACTTTCTTGTTTAAGCTAACCCTGTACATGGTATTTACTTAAGTTTTCAGTACTTAAGTGGAGTGCTGCAATTGCTAATACCTAAAATTTGGAATTGGGTAATGGGTAGAGGCTGGAAGAATTGTGAAGGCTCAAAAATGAGTGAGAGAATACATAATTCATCACAAACAGAATTTTGATAGGAATATGGACATTAAAGAGTCCAGCAAAGTCTTAGAAATGATGAATGTTATTGGAAACTGGAGGAAAGATGACCCTTATTTTAAAGTGGCATAGAATCTGATGAAATTGAGTTCTTATGTCAGGTGGAAGGCATAACTTGAAAATGATGGACTTGGATATTTAGCTGAGATTTCCAAGGTAAGTATATTAGTCAGCCAGAGGGGTGATGATGAAAAGTACCAAAAATCTGTTGGTTTTTACAAAGGATATTTATTTAGGGTAAAAGGTTACAGTTATAAGGCCCTAAAGAGTCCAACTCAAGGTACCATAAGAGATACTTTCTCACCAAAGTCAGCTGCACATGCTGAACAAGATGGCGTGCGATCTCTGCCTGGTCTCTCCTTCCTTCTTCCTCTTAAATCCCTGTGGGCCCAGCTTCTTCCAGTCTCAGCTCTAGGCTGGCATATGGCTTGTTTCTTTCTGGGCCTTCTCAGCTGCTCAGCTGCAAACTATCAGGTGAATGGCTCAGCTCTCTTTCTGGGTTTTAGCTGTTTGAGCCTTCTCCTCTCTGTCACCTGACAGGACTGAAATGACCAAGTTTTCTTCACTTTTATGTCTGTGGAGCTCTCTCTCTTGCCATGTGTCTTCTTGAGTGAGTGTCCCTTTATATCAGCTCACCAAGGGGGTGGGGACTCAATCAGAGTCATGCCCTACTGACGTGGTCGAATCAAAAGCCCTAAATTGATTTAATCAAGTAAACTTAAAACCTTTGAATTTAATAAAATCAAAGGGTATCATACTCAGAGGAACAGACCAATTTTCACACATAATCTTTTTTTACGGGGGGATTCACAAATCATCTCAAACTGCCACAGTAAGTGTGAAAGGTACAGTCTAATTTTCCCTTGCAGTTTATGGTAAAGTGAGAGAGGAAAGGGATAAGCTGAAAAGTGAACTCTTATGCGTAAGAAGTCAGAAATTGTTTAGAAAATTCTGAGTCAATCTAAACAGTATGCTCTGAGACTAGGGCTGGAAGTGTCTCCCACACCTCCCTGAACTTCTGGAAAGGGAATCCCCAGGAAATAAAGCTCTGTGTGAGGGTTCAACTGAACATGGATCACTCATCCATTTCAGTGAAAGGATTAGAAATGCAGATACACAGGAAGGATCTGTAGAAGTTTCTATTGTCTGAAGGTTTGGAACTCTGTGAACTGCACTCAAAGCCAACAGGGTTTTTGTGAAATGTGCATGAGCAGAGCTGTTGCCAGCCTGGACTGAATGGGACAGAGAAGGGACAATTTGAAGAAAGAATGACTTCAAGGGAAGAACCGTGGAAGATGAAGTCTGGACCAAAGAGATCTCCTTGGGCCAAGAGATAGGGCTTACCCATGTGTGTGGAACAGGAAGCTTTACCCCTACATTTGGAAGGGGATGACCATCTGGCCCGGTTCTTGGAGGGGGTGGACTGTGCACCCTGTTGTTCAGGGAGAGTGCTGCCATCCTAATACTTGAAGATGGTGGGGCTGGTGCCGTGGCATTCACAGAAAGCATGTCTGCTACCTCAGTTCTGAAAGACCATGGCACCTTCCTGTGCAAGCACTTGGAATGGGTGTGGATGCCTCTCCATCAGTCCTGGAGTTCAAAACATCCACCCACAGATGACTTTCAGACCTTGAAATCTAATGGAATTTGTCATTCTGGGTTTCGAAATTGTTTGGGACCTGTGACCCCTGTTTTCCTTCCAGTTTCTCCATTCTAGAATGGGAATGTCCTTCCATTGTATACTGGAAACAGATAACTTATTTCCTAGGTTTCACAGGTCCACAGACAGAGGGGAATTACGTGCCAGGACAGACCATACCCTTAAATGATTTTGATGAGACTTTGTATTTAGCGTTGTTATTGAAATAACCAAAGTCTTTGGGAGGTTGTGATAGAATTAACACATTTTGCATGTGGAAAGAACATGTCTTTTGGGGGGTCTAAAGTGTCGACTGTGGTGGCTTGGAGTTATGTTCCCCAGACATGTTCTTAAACTTAATCCATTCCTGTGGGTGTGAACCCATTGTAAATAGGACCTTTTGATGAGGCTACATCAATTAAGGTATGGCCCAACTGACTCAGGATGGGTCTTAATCCTTTTGCTAAAGGCCTTATATGGAAGGCCACAGAGAGGATAAAAAAGCCAGAAGGTACAGCCAAAAGCTGTAGTCAGCTGGACCCAAAAGAGAAGAGAGAAGCCAGGAGAAGCCGTCAGGTACAATGTCATGTGACAGAAAAGCCAAGGACCATGGATTGCTGACATCCAGCTCCAGAATGCCACAGTGTTCAGGGAGAAAGCATCACCTTGATGACATCTTGATTTTGGACATTTCCTAGCTTCAAAACCAAGAGCCAATAATTTCCTGTTGTTTAACCAATCCATTGCATGGTATTTACTTTAGCAGGCAGGAAACTGAAACAAGTTATCACAAGCAAAAGTTTTATTAAATATTTCCCCATTTCATTACATGAATCACCATCTTTCCAACCTCCAACAATTTTTTCTTCACTGCTTACTACTAGCCCCAAAGTCAAAGCCATATCTATGTTTCAATGTTGTTGTTTTGGCAGCCTCCTATTTCTAGCATACCAATTTTTATATCAATTAGGTTAGGCTAAACTTTATTGTAGTAACAGATGACCCAATGGCTCAGTGGGCAATAATTTGTCTTTCCTGTTACATGCCCATTGTGGATAGGCTTTGGCACAAGTCCACCTCTTCTTTGCTATCCATTGGTTTTAAACCTGGGAAATAACTTGGCTGAGTGCAATGTGCTTGGGTCATTCTTTCTGTGTTCTGCCTTTTGTAGCTATTGTATCAGTGTTTCCCAACAATTTTGCTAAGTTTCTTTTCTTTTGCACACTACACCCCTCTCTCTCTGAGTTGCTGTACATTAACATGGATGCTGTGCTTTTAAAAATATGCTTTAAAATCTTGCTTATTTATGTGATGGTAGCTTTATCTAGGTCGTGTGTTTTATTCTGAAGGTGGGTTAATGCTCCTGGTCTCCTTCCTACTTTATCTAAGATCTGTCCATTGTTCCCAATTAATTGAAGTTATGTCTTCTGTACCCTGTAGCCAGAGCAGAGAAGGCTTAGCTGGGACTTCCTTCAGCCTTAATTAGGGACTCCTGATTTGCCCCTTTCTTCTCTAGTTTTACATACTCATTGCCCAGCTAAATTCCCTCTTATTAGAGTATATTCTAGGGTAGCCAGATAAGTGCATTATCATATTTTCCTGCAATCAGCCAGAATGGGTCAGGAATGTAAATGGTTCAAAATCATACGGAGTAGGTTATGAGTGTTGGGATCCCATGCGAGAGGTCACACTAACCATGCCCAGGGGGTTAAAAGCCTCACCCTGGAAATTATCCATGGAGATAATGGACAGAGAGTATATTCAGTTTGCATCTTCCTTTTCTTGTATCTTTCCTGCTCTCTCTTATCATGAAATATTTTGATTACCACCCTCGTAGCTGTTTGCACTGGATATTGCTTCTGAAGCATCAATATGCTTCCAGATGAAGATGAAAGGTTGAGCACACACATTTGCTTTCTTTCTCTATTGAATCCCCATTAAAGCAACATATAAGAGAAAACGACAATAACAGCAATGCAGTCTACTGTGAAAAGAGAATGAAAGAGGACATAACAGCTCCAAATTTTTGGAAGCTGAAATGCAGACACAAGGAAGTTGAATTCTAAAATGAGAAGTGATATGATTCATGTGAAAGAACCCTCCTTCATACACACACACATGTGTACACATACATACACATGACAAAGGCTTAGAAAATGGTAATGTCAAGTATTTCTGAAAGTAAAGGTAATGGTGGGGCTAAAAGTGGAAGCATAGTTCAACATCCATTTAAGAATGATTAGATCCTGAAAGGCTGTTTATGTGGACATGGATAGAGCTTGGGTGTGTAGTCTGGAATGTCCACATGTATGGTCTAGAGGTCTTTTTAAATGAAAGTCAGCTAATGTCTAGCATAATGTGTGGTTATTGACCATACAACGCATATCATTTTTGAATTTTCGTGACACTGCAGACAAAAGAAAGATCCTACAAGCTTTTTGAGAGGTAGCCACCACCTTCCAAAAAATTAGGCAACATACAAATGATCAGAAAGTCTTCAGATATCTTACTAGTGACACTGTGACCCCAGGAGAGAGTGGAGCAGAGCCTTCAGAAGTCTGAAGGAAATAAAAAAATCTAACAACAGCTCTATACAGGAACTATCAATTACATGAGTGAAAAGAATACAGACATTTTCAGAGATTTAAGGTGTCAGGAAGTTATCTCCCATGAATTCTTTCCCATGAAGCTTTTGGATGATGTATTCCCCTTGAACAAGGGGATAAAAAGAACTAGGGAACATAAGAGAAGGAAACAGAGAATATGTGTACCAGATGTAGGGAATGACAAATGCAAATGGAAACAAATGAGATGACTCCAGGAGAGATTTATTTAAGAAAGTACATTTTTCCATGCATCTGAATACATTTAGAAGTGCTTTTGACAATCAGAGAGAGTTTGGCATTGAATATAGCAATAAGATTACAGGAAACTAAGCAGTCAAAACAACAAACAAGGCAAATTTGAACTCTAGGAATAACAAAAATTAGGAATGCAATTGGAGTGCATTCCTGGCTCAGTTGTGAATCTTAATATCATAAAGATATCATAAATATATCAAAAACTATCAAGTGTATCGACTGATTGTAGGGATTTGTGCTGGTTAGAAGTAGAGGAGGGGAGTAGGTGTTGGGAGGTGTGAGAGGTTAACCCTCTTCTTTCACAGTGGGAGTCAGTATATCTTGCTGAAAAGTGAAAACATGGTAGTAAAGTACCCATGTTATTTGGTTATTTATATGAACCCATAGAGATATGGAAGCTTAGAGTAAAAAGAATTGCCTTTGGAGCATTCCATAAGTTTTGTATAACACTCTTCAGAACATTTGAATGAATAACTTTTATAAAAATAAAGATTTAAAAAAATGATATGTCACATATAACAAGTTACATCCTGCTCTCTCCCTACCACATGAGTATAATTAATTCATTGTAAGCAATTATCTTTTAATTTACTTGAATAAAAGTGAATGTGACCTGAATCTTGCCATGATAGTCATTGGTCCTTTCTTTACTGTGTCTTCACTATTAAGACCTTGATGCTAAGGCAACAGTACCCAACTTTCCCACAGAACTAAATACTAGCCCTACGTCCAGTAAATATCAAACTGTTATGATGTTTCTTTATCTCTCTACCTACTGTGAACATTTAATAAGATAGACAATTTTAAACAATTCTGTAGAGTCCTAAAATGTGTTGAATTCAGGATTTGTCATTATGAGCTGGATTGGACCTGAGAAGATGATTCTGTTTCCAGAGAGTTATCAAGTAAATAATTTCAATTAACACATGTGTCTCACCCCTTGTTAATAGCTTAACCCATTTTCAGAATAGGTGGTGGCTCACAAAGGGTGGAGTCAGGATTGCTAATGTGATTCCCCTAGTTCCAAAATGCTTCCCTTCTCTGGTCGTAAATGAACCCTAACAGTTTGGGATTAATTTTTCATAGAGATAGGGTTTAATATAGATATACATTGAACTGTTTTAGATTCACTACCAACTGATTGGCAAGGGTGAAGTTGAAGAATATAAAATGATACTATTGAGGCTGAAATGTTTTGTCTTTAATAAATTTCAGTTTTATTTTTCAGGGTGATCGTGGACATCCCGGTTTTCCTGGACTTCATGGGATGCCAGGATCAAAGGTTGAAGGAATCTGTTCCTTTTAAATTCAACAGTGACTTATTTTATTTCAAATTGAAAGCATTTTTATTTTATAGGTACATTATACATAAATGCTTATATGTGAATTAAAGATAAGTGTTTTCAATTAAATGATTGGGTTAAGATTAATATCTTGCTCACATTAAACTTTCAAAAGTTCTCTTTAAAATTTCCAGTCATAGATGTGTAATCTTACAGCATTTAAATATTGATGAGCAAGCTTTACTATATACAGATTCTCTGAACTATAAGCTCTCAATCACAGGTACTATTAAACTCATAGTATCAACTTATTTTTCTTTATAGAGCCTAGAATATAGGACTTTTGTAAACTATCTTTTAATTGTTTTATTTCTAACTTATTTTTATGCTGCCTTATTAAGCTCTGTTGTTTATGATCGGTGCTATTTTTTAATCTATAAAGGAAATAATTATATTTATCTAAAATTCAATCTTTATATCTTGTTTTTTTAGGGTGAAAAGGGCCCCAAAGGAGATAAAGGATCACCTGGATTTTATGGCAAAAAGGGAAGTATGGATCACCAAAACAAAGTATCCGTATTGAACTTTCTTTTTAATGTAATAGAAGTAGAAAAAACTTGAATTTCAGTCCCAGCCCAACATAACAGCAATCAGTTTTGTTCACCCTTCTGAGGGTGTATATTAAAAATAATTAGGAAAGGGGGGGTGGGGATCTGGTGACTGTTAAAAATGGTATTTCTGAAATCTATTTACAGTGAGAGATTTTTTGGAAAAGTAGCTGCTTAAAAACGTGTTAGCTGAGAATCTAATATTATAGGCCTTCTGATTTCCTCACACTGAAGGAAGAAAATATTCATGCATATTTTAAATGCTCATTGCTTTTTAATTTTGAAAGATGTGGTTTCTATCCTTAGATGCTTGTGATAATTCTGGATCTATCAACATTTTAAATGCTTTCCATCATGTCCATTTGGCTTGTAAAATAATGCTTTGCCAAAAGTTGCAGAGTCAACACAAGCCGTAGTTCCACGAATTCTGTCACTGCATAATGAGGTTAACTTATTAACTTTCTTTGCCAACGTTGTTGCAAGGATTACTTGTTTTAATGCTCATTTTCAATACAGGGTGCAAAAGGTGAAAAGGGAAACACTGGCTTTCCTGGCCTTCCTGGACCTGCTGTGAGTTTGATAGTAAAAAGTTCTTGAGCATTTTGCTAATTTTTCTTTAAAAAGATCAGTTAGTGTAAAAAATTACTAAAACACATGTATTTGCTTTTTTAGGGAGAACCAGGAACACATGGGAAGGATGGATTAATGGGTTCTCCTGGTTTCAAGGTATTTTAAAAAAGGTTTCTGTAACTTGTGAATGAACATTAGAGCAATGTACCGATACTAGACTTTCTTACATATGACCTTAGGGTAAAATTAACAAGTTGAAAGAGTTTTTTTCTCTGTGTAGCTTTTTTCCCCCTCTTTTTTAGAGAAGTCATGGGTTTACAGAACAATTATGCATAAAATGCAGGATTCCTATGTACAACCCTACCACCGCCTTGTATTGGTGTGGAACACTTATTACAATTGAAGATAGCACATTTTTATAATTGTACTATTAAAGTCTATGTTTTAAATTAAGGTTCACTCTGTAGTGTAGTTCCATGGATTTTTTTTTTTTTTCAATTTTATTCTGTGACCATATATACAATCTAACATTTACCCTTTTAATCATATTCAGACATATATTTCAGTGATGTTAATTGCGTTCACAATGTTGTGCTACCATAACCACCATCCACTAGTGAAACTTTTTTTAATGATACAAAATTTCTTTTGAGTTAACTGTGATCTTTTATGTGTTAGGAATAAAATCACAGGAAATTAGAAGGTTGAGCTTATAAGATAACCCTCCAGGTTGATTTGTTTGGTGGGTTAGAGGTAGAGGGTTTTAGATCTGTCTCCCAAGGGATTAAGGTTTTAGGAGGGAAAATGTACCCTTAACCTTTATCAGTTGTGTGGAATGAGCATGAGAGAAATAGAGTAAGAAGGAATCACACAGTACCAATAATTCACCATCCCTGACAAAACCCAAAGAAACATGCCCTTATGGTGCCTTAGCACCATCATATTCTTATATGAAGGTGGTTTTTATTTGCCTGTTATCCAGTGGAAATGGACTTTCTATGGTGTGGCTTGTTTAATAAAATATCAGGTATGTATGTGTATTCAAGTCAGTATAACTGGAATGTGCAAACAGCCCAAGTGACCATGTGGTAGTCTGACTACAAGTTGCTTTGGATACCTAAGAAGAGGATTTGTAATCCGTCAGCCAGTGAGACTATTGATCTAGCATTGGATTTAGGGATGTTATCATGTTTCCTAATAGTCAGCACTTTGAAGCCCAGACTTGTTCAGAAATCCAATTCAGATTTTCTTTGTCTTTAGTCATTCTCTCTTCCTTTGGAAAAACTGCCCATTTGTTTGCTTCAAGGGTTAGGAAAGTTCAAATATTCATGATTCCTCAAAGATTGTAGACAGTTTCCTAAGAAGCAACCTAAATGTAAAATAGTGTTATCAAATTTAAAGAACTTAGACCCTTTTATTAATTATATTTCACTGGATTTATATTTTATTCCATTTATTAATTAAACAAACATTTATTGGCATTTACTAGGTGCTGGGCGTACAGAGGAAAAGAAAATCGTCATGGCCCCTACTCTTATAGAGTTTATAAATCTCTTTATAATAGAGAATGCAGATAATCTCTTTAACTGTCAACTAGGCATTTAATTTGCCTTTGTCTTCTGTTAGCATAAGCCCATATACCTAAAGAAATGGGATTATTCTTTTCTGGTATTGTAGAGTTTACAGAATAAAACTGAGTAGGATTTCCAGCTCTTAAAGACTCTGTCTAGCTAGTCAGATGTTCTTTGTGGCAAATTCTTTAACCCTAAGTTTTCTCCACTTCAAAAATGGAATAAATGTTACTTACTTAGAAAGATATTAAAAAATGAAGCTAAAGCACTGATTAGGATAAAGCACCTAGCACAGTAACTGATAGGTAAGTGTTTGATAAGGAATTAGTTCCTTTTTCCATTTTTTGTTTCTACCGTAGCTTTAAGTTTCCTTTTCAATCTTGATCTGTGAGCAGCACATGCATATACCCACAAGTATAAAATTCTGTTTACTTTTTTAAAAAAACATCTTTATTGAGATATAATTCACATATCATACAATTTATTCATTTAAACTGTGCAATTCAATGTGTTTTAGTATATTCACAGAGTTATGGAACCATCACCACAGTTTAAATTTAGATCATTTTCATCTACCCCAAAAGAAATCCAGGTACCTGTTAGAAGCTGCTTCCAATTTCACCCCCATCCCGCCTCCAGCCCAAGGCTACTTCTAATCTACTGTCTTTATGGATTTGCTTGCTTTGGACATTTCATATAAATGGAATCATACAGTATATGGCCTTCTTTGGCTGGCTTCTTTCACTTAGCATAATGTTGTCGAGGCTTATCTATGTTGTAGCATTAGTATTTCATTCCTATTTGTTGCCGATAGTATTTCATTGTATGAATATATTACATTTTATTTTTCCATTCTTCAGTTGATGGACATTTGAGTATATAAGGAGCGTTGCTTTGAACATTTGTGTACAAGTGTTTATGTGGACATGTTTTCATTTCTCTTGGCTATATTCCTAGGAATAGAATTGCACCGTGACATGGTAACTATGTTTGACATTGTGGGGTCAGTTCATTCTTGATGTTTGCTTTCCTGATAGGTTCATGCCACTATTCATCTCTAAACTTGGTTATGTCTCCTTTTTTCTAAGTAGTGTGACTTTCCTAAAAATGATATTTCTTTCTGTCTTCTCTGCTTGTAATTTTTCACTGGAATCATTTGGGATTTTTTTTTTTTTAAAGCCTTTCTCCTTTTTAGAACCATTGAAAAATGAATTATACCTAATTTTTGTGATCTTTTCAAACACATTTTGTTTTTCCCCTACCTGTTTGGAAAATTTTCAGTCCTACAGAAAATTAAACCATGTACACATATGCATATTTATTTCTGTAATGTATTTTTGGTGAACTGTGGGAAAGTAAATTGTAAATGCCATGTATTTCTCTCCTAAACAAGTTAGCCTGTAAGTCCTGAAAATTCTTTAAATATCATGATGGCACCCAAGAGATTTAACATAATACATTAAAATTATCTAATAATGAGTATGTATTCAAATTTCTCTAAATGTCCAAAAAAAAAATGTCTAAATGGCTATTTCTTTCTACCTGAATACAGTCAAGACCTCTACATTATATTTGGTTGGCATGTCTCTTTAGTTTTAATCTAAAGCATTTCCCCACTTTAGTTCAAGGCATTGGCCTGAAATTTTCCTGTCGATTGTCGCATAGTCTGAATTATTAGTTAATATTATTTTAACAACATTAACGTTCTGGGTTCATCTGATTCTTTTGATTATGTTCAGAATAAACAAGATTGTTTTGTACTTTCTATTGCATTACATTAGAAGGCATGTAGTGCCTGTCCTATCATTGGTGATGCTAACTTTGTCAGTGGGTTAAGGTACTGGTAACAGCCAAGTGTATTGAGGCATATGGATGTGTATGTTTATTTTTTTATTTTTCATTTATTTAGGTCCTCTTTAAATGTCCCTCAATAACCCTTAGTAATTGCCTGCATAATGGTGTAGCATAATATGTTTTATTAGTTTTTCTCTAAATGTTTAATATTGTTGATACTGTTGTAAATGGGGTTCAAAATATTGCCTTATCTTTATCATTGAGATGACTGTAGGATTTGTAGTGATGCCCTATCTTTTATTTCTAATACTGAATTTTTTCCATAATGATTTCTATTGATACCTACAATTGAAATGAAGTACACTCTCTTCCCCTCTCTCATATGGGTCTAGTGTTCTTTTGTTGAGTAGTTCTTTGATAACTTTCTCTTAGTTCACAAAGGGAAATTGGTCTGCTTAAGCATTCTATTTCTCATAGGACCAACCTTAGTAAATTTATTCTTCTAGGAAATGAGCCATTCTTTCTAGATTTTTCAAGTTATCTTTATAGAATTTTAAAAATTCCTCCTTTGTGAGATTCTTGTTTTGATTTCTTTGTATATTTATGCTTTAACTTTCTGCTTTACCCCCCTTGATTATATGAGCATCTTGTTTCTTTATTATATAAATTTATTTTCAAACATCGAACATTATCATTTAATTACTGAATTCATTAATTTTTTCACTTTTAACTTCATTTATTTCTGCTTTGTCTATATTATTTCCTTTCTTCTTTCTTTGGCCTGCATTTTTTTCCTAGCATTTCCAGTTGAGAATTGAATTCATTAATTTTCACTCTTTTATTATTTCTTTTGCTATAACTATTTAAATTTATGATTTTTCCTGATCACTGCTTCAACTGTATCCCCTTGATTCTTATGTAAAATATTTTACTAATGTTACTCTTTTAAAGAAATTCTGTAATTTTGGTTTTTATTTCTCTTTTCCTAAGAGTTCTTTATTTTTATTTATTTATTTTTTAAAAAGATTTATTTATTTATTTATTTATTCCCCCCTTGCTGCTTGTGTTTTACTGTGTCCATTCGCTGTGTGTTTCTTTCGTGTCTGCTTATCTCCCCCTTGCTGTGAGGTCCTGTTGCATCAGCCCACCGCCGCGCTTGGGCCAGCCTGCCCTCACAAGGAGGCCCCGGGAAGTGAACCCGGGGCCTCCCATATGGTAAACGGGAGCTCTATCCATTGAGCCACACCCACTTCCCCCTAAGAGTTCTTTAAAAAGATTTTTTTAAAATTTGGGTTGAAAGACTTTATTTTGATTCTGTTGTTAAGTTTATGTAGTGTATCAGGGAATAATTTCTTCTTTATGGAATTAAAAAAAAATTTTGACTTATTATATAATCACTCCTCAGGAATATTACCTGTGTTCTTGAAAAATAATAATCTCTATTTTCAGAGTGAGAAGTTCAATATATACCCATAAAAATCTACCTTATTGAATGTCTTGTTTAGGTTTTGTATATAATTAATTTTTGTTTGTTTCTTTGGCTTGTCTTGAACAAAAAATGGTGTATTTGTGTCTTATTATTAGTGCTTCATGGCATTTTCCCCATTATCTTCCAGAGTTTCTTTTTCATGAAGATGGTTGCTATGTTATTCATTGTATAGATATCCATAACGGTTACATCTTTATTTTAATTGTGGCTTTTACCATCATAAATGTCTTTTTTTTGTCTCCTTTAAGGATTTTTACCTCAAATACTACCTTGTCCAATATAAGTATTACACCCCCTCCTTTATGATTTTTTTTAGTTGCTTGTTTTATCTTTGCCCTTCCTTCCATTGTCTAGCTTTATAGCTTTTTTAATAACTTTGTTTTAGTTATCTCTTTTATCAAGTATAGAATTGGTTTTTGCTTTTTAAGGAAATCTGAATTATTTTTTTTTATATAGATGAGGTAAGTCTATTTTTATTCACTGAGCGATAGGTTTGGTCTTAACTCTGCCATAATATTTATGTTAAAATTTTGTTAAATTTACTATGTGCACTATGCTATATTTACTATGTGTATTTCTTAATGTGGTGTACTGCTTTTTAAAAAATTTCTTTGGGACTCAGAAGAACTTATATTTTTGTTCTAGTGGTCTTTATCCTAATACCTTTTGTTGTCTTTATACAAATATATTTCAGAATTCCCTTAGTCTCCCCGATTGGTTTTACTCATTGTTTTGTTTACTTTAAATGACACCCTATTATCTATGTAATAATTAATTAATTTGTTCTATTTTCCCTTTTCCTCTTGTTTAGCCAATGCTTTGTCAGATCATCTAATATATACATAGTATTTTCCATCCTTTCCCCATCTTTGTTTCAGATCTCAATTAAATATATTCAGCATTCACCACCAGCCTCTTTACCAATATTCCACAGTCTTCGTTTGGTTTGATGAGGCTTCTCCTGTAGTATATTCTTTAGAAAGGACTTATGAATACATTATTCCCAGAATTCTTGCATTTGCAAATGTTCTTCTGTACTCCTGTTGCTCTGTTTTTCTATACTCTTGGTACTCGAATGACAATTTAGCTAACTATAAAATACTTGTCTCATATTTTTTCATTTTTTTTTCCTTGGATTTCTTGGGAATCTTGTTCCACTGCTATCATGCACTTTACTGATGCCCACCTAAAAGTGACTTTGCCTTTTGTGTGGAATCCTAAAAAGATTTCTTTAAAGAAAAAAAACAAAACAAACAAAGTTATCTTTTAAATCTAAAAGTGTAACTTGTGTCTCAGACTGAGAATTTCAGTTAATCTAAAGCCCTTTCAATAGGAAGATTCAGGCCTTCTTTTAATTCTGGAAAGTTATCTTCGACTATAGTTTTAAATATAAGTTCTGTTACATTGTTTTATTTACTTCTTTAAAGACTCTAATCATAGGTATTTTGGGACTTATTTGATTATCTTCTACTTTTATCGTTTTCTCATCATTCCTTTTAATCTCTTAAAATTTTAATTCTTATTGTCTGTACTTATTTTTCTTTTCAGGGCCCTTTTACATTTTAGGTAAAATCTATTCTCCTTCTAGTAATTTAATCATCATAACTGAGATTACTTTGATTGTTTTTAAAGACAATTTTTCCTGAGCTAATTCCATTTTTATGTCATATCTTCCTTTTTATTCCATTTCCATTCTGAGTTTTTTATTTTCTAATATGAGACTTATTTTTAACATCTGAAGATGCTTTTGTATAATGTTTCTTAATTCAAGTCACAGCATTTTGTCGCAGCTTTATTCTGCTTCATGTTTAGTTTTGCATGAGGGAAATTCATTGAAATATTTTGACTCTCTGTTTTCTTCTTTTAGTAGCTTTGGATATTGGATTTTGGATGCCAAGTCTTTTTAAGTGTGAAATGTATTACATGTTCTTAGATCTCCAATAATAGGCAGGGATAAAAGGTTTGGGTAGCTTACTACTTTTCTTAGTTTTAGAGAAGCTCCTTTTTATGTATAGTGAGGTTACCAGTTTAATCTATGCAGTTTATTGGGGAAGAGTATGGTATGTCTTCTGTTGTGGAGGATGAGGGGTGGGAAAGATAATGTATACATTGGAGATTCCTGTGGCACATCCAAGGGGAGATGCCCAGTAAACAATTTGACCCAGAAAAGGAACTCCATCTGATGGAGAGTAGAAGAAATGGAATCCTGAACAGTTGGAAGAAATTAGGCAAAGCCAGAAAAGGGACACCTATTTCACTATAATTAAAAGGGAGGGAGCCAGAAAGATGTCACAGTGACCCTTGAGGTAGGCAAGACCAGCAACAGTTGGTAGGTAAAGGGGACCGCCAGACATTTTATAGTGATTTACACCACTTAAAAAGAGAACAACATGAAAGGAATGGGAGCGAGAATCTGAAAGGCATAGACGCAGAGACAGGATACAAGACAAGGACAGAGACAGAAAAAGCAGGGAGGAAGGGCACAAAGATAGAGGGCCTGGGTATCACACACAGTGATCTGTGATCAAGGAGCAGATGGAGAAGCAAGCAGAGATAGTAGGAATGTAGACAAGAAACCAGATAAACCTAAAAGTGAAGACCATGAAAAGGACAAAGAATGAGAGAAAAGTAAACATAGAGAAAGTGAAAAGGACAGGGATAGATACCACAAAGGTAGGGACCACACGGACAGAGCTAAAAGCAAAAGGTAAAATTTGCAGGCTGTTTCAAGAGTACATTTAAATAACTGTTAAATGTATCTTAAAACTTTATGAGGTTGCCTGCTAAAATTGTGCCACCTTTTACATTTTTTAATATTGGTGGTTTGCAGAACAATAAATTCCAATTCCGTGTGTTGGTGCAGAGTGCTCTGTACCAGTGCTCCTCATCCCTTCTTCATATCAACTATCCCTCGATGTAGGAATTTAATATTTTTAAAAGTTTTACATTGCTGTATATTCAAAGATTTGTTATAATAATATGCAACAAAAGTGTGGGAATTTAAAAATGGGGGGAATATATAAATACAAATGCAGGTAAGTTTGTTGGTTTGTGGCAGGAAGCTGGACTTCTGTTTTCTCTAAAGAGGCAAGAGAACTGGGAGTTCTCACCTATGAGGGGGAGGAAAAGTAACTTTTTGTTCACTGGAGAATTTTTATATAGCTACTGTGGAAAATGGGACAGAGAGCTGATAGGGGAATATAGAAGCTGCATTCAAGTCCAGTTGTGGATGGAAGCTACAGTCTGTGTAGTTATAGTACTAGGGTTTTTCTACAGCAATATGCAGAAACCCAAGCATGGGTCTGAGGAGTCTTTCAATTTGCTTTACTCAGCATTGGGATTTCCATAAAGGAGTGCAGTGGATGAATAGTGAGGTAAAGGGCTGAGAATCTTAGAGAATAGCTGAAATACTGAAACATGGTGCTTAAGCTGCATATGAAAAACAATGAAGACTGGAGAGACAGATAACAAAAGCCATAAGTTATTGGATCCTTATTACATATGTGGTTCTTTTCTTGGTACTGAACATTTATTTTCTCATTAATCTCCTAAATCATTATGAGTTATATGTTATAAAAAATTTCCCTTTTACAGATGAGGCAACTAAGGAATGGAGAAGCTAACTTGTTCAAGATCATGTAGCTATAATTTCATAACCCATGAAAATTCATTCACGAAGTTATTGAAAAATCATGTAATAACAAAATAATCTCTCCTAAACACAGAAAATGATGATAAAATGATTAACCCTACTGTGGGTTGTTTTTGTTTTTTTTTAATAGTTTAACTAGATTAATATAAAGATTAACCTTATTTTTAAAAAAATACTCATTTGCATAAAGTCAATTATAATGGCAAATTATGGCAGTTCAAATATAAAAATAATATATTTTACTGTTTGAAAATAATATGCCTAAAACAAATAGGTAGAATAAAGGATTGCTAAAACTCCAACTTTTGGAGCAGCTAACTTTAATGAATCATCTGTGCCTAGAGCTGTGCAAGGCACATTCACAAAGTTTTTATTTAATTCTCTTAAAAACTCTATGAAGTTGAGGATATTAATGTCATTTACACATAAGATTGGATTCAAAGAGATTAAAGAATTTATCCAAACTTGCACAGTTAGTTACATGACAGAACTAGAATTCCAGGTCTAGTTTGTGTGATCCCATATGCATGTGCCTCCCAAACTTCATGTCTATTTATTCTTACATCTTCAGTATATCCCATAACATATTAGAGATTTGTTTACAAGATTTGTTTGCAATAAGGTCAAAGTCAAAATAAAGTGTTTTTTGAAAATAAAGTAAGATGCTTCCTTGAAATTAAATTATATTTTCATGGTCAGTAAACCACATATTTCACCTGATTTTGAGGCTTATTCTGACCACAAACTAAAGTACTCTCCATCCTTTAATTTTTTTTGTGGTAAGTACCGAAGACCACAGCATGAAAGGAAATACACATATTATGCAAGTTTCACATGTCTGTTTTTGGTTAAATTTCCTTTTTTAAAATAACTGGTTTGTGGTGAAATAGATCATCTTTGACATTAACTGTAGAAATGGGATTGAGGAGTTTTGTTGAGCATGGAATTTTCTCAATTTTATATGAAGAAGGAATTTAATATTAGAATAGTAAAATATATATTAAAGGTACAGCCATGGGCCTTTTTTCCATCACTCAAACCAATTGGCCTGTACCAGATTCTTTGAGTCATCAAAGCAGACAAGTAATCAGGTTAACTGAATTTAACAGGTAGTTGTCTGTTATAATTGATTATTTTATGGGAGATGACCAAAGAGAAATTATTCTTTCATGTCCTGATGAAACATTCTTAAAAGGATGGAGGGAACATTCCTAGGTACGGATTACTGGGCATCATCAACCTGCATAATCTTCCAACAGCAAGCCTTATAGCCCTATCCACAAATGTTTTTATTTTCCTATTTCCTCTGTCCCCTTGAAAATGAGCATTTGAGAATAATTAGTCTGTTCCTCCTTCACTCATATGCTCCAATCACTGCAAACAATATTCCATTGTGTTCAGCAGTATTCTAAGTATTCCAGGTGATTAATAAAAAACCTCACCTATGACATGTTTCCTGTCCTTAAAGAGGGTGCAAGTCATAAAAACAACACTTCCATAAATAAGACACTTGCTGAGCAACCTGGCCAGTACCAAGTGTAAAGCTATACAATGTCATTGTAGTTCACAGCAGAGAGGAATTAATAAGAGAGGAAAGGATCTATGATGTCTCTGTGTTGAGATCTGGGATAGAGCAGTGGTTCTCAAAGTGTAGTCCAAGACAAGCAGCATCCTGGAAACTCGTGGGAAGTTCAAGTTCTTGGGATCCTCCCCAGACCAATTCAGAAACTCTGGGGTGGGGCCCAAAACCTGTGTTTTAACAATTTCTGCAGGTAATTCTGAGACAACTGAAGTGTGAGACAACCACTCTGCTAGATAATTAGGAATAGGTGATACTCTCTTTATTGAATTTTGTATTGTTCTAACAAGAAGTCAGAAGAATAAGAACAAATGAAATCCTCGAATAGTTAGGAAACTTCATTATTAATAAACCTTGCTGATGTCTAGTTACTTTTCAAAAATCTTCTTCTGATTAGCATAAATAATAATAAGATTGGGTTGATAAATAGAGAAAATGGGATTTTTACCAAACAAAGTAATCATGAAATAATCCCAAATTAGCCATTTCACCTATCTGACAAATGTCCCCTTCCCTTGATTTTGTATACAAAAATCTGAACTGCAGATTTTTAAAAATTAGTTTCATCTGACTACCTGGAGGTAGTGGAAATTAAATGTCCACAAAACTTACAGCTGTGCCATGGTTCTCAAATAATTGTATAAGAATCATTTGGAGATCTTGTTAAAACAAGATCAGGCTACCCCCAGAGATTCTGATTCAGTAGGTGTGCAGTACGCCTGAAATTTTGCATTTCTAGGAAGTTCCCACATGATGCTGATCTGGGAACCACACTTTGAGAACCCTGATGCTGGCAATTCATCCTGAATTATTGATATGAGAGTTGCATTCAAGCATAGTTATTACATTATTTCCTTGAGTATTAAGGCCTGATATATCCCTTGTCTCTAATTTTTCAGGCTTTTTAACTGTAGTTTTCAAACTAATCCCACATACGTCTTTGTTTTCTCTTTGGTATTTTCATATGTTTTTCTGTAGAACCATTGGATTATCAGGATCTGCCCTTCCTCCAATTTGGTTAATTTACAAAAACATTATTCTTTACTCCCACTGTCTTCAAAAAGGCATCTTGTATTTGTAAATAAAATGAAAACAGTTTCAATATTTGGCTTTGGTTGGTATTTCACTGTGCTAATAAAGTGCAAGAAATCATGAAAGTGGGAATATCATTGTTTATATAATGTGATATGATTGAAATTTTAATTGCTGATTGTATTAGTCAATACTTAGTGGATTTTCCCACTTTGATTCACTTTCTACAATTTGGGTAAGTTTATTAGAATATGAAACTATGGAAAGCAGTGCTGGAATATGCTTCTTCAGTGTATGTATTGAGATTTTTCTCCCTTAGGCCTATTTCACCTCAGGTATTTGAGACATCTACAAGAAAAATGCTTTTGTTTCACTTTCTCTTTTGCTCTCGGCTAGAATAAAATGTTCTCACTGAAAGTTTCAGAGAACTTTGCTTGTTATGATGTAGCACTTTGCGGGATAGAAACTGGTTCGTACTAAATGTTAGGTTTCAAAAAAGTCTAAATGCGTGTGTGTGTGTGTGTGTGTGTGTGTGTGTGTGTGTGTGTGTGTGTTTCAAGAAGCAGTCCTCCACAACTCTGTTTTTGTGTTGCAGTTTTATACTGTATTGATCTGTGGATATTGTATATTTTAAGATTAAATTCAGCTAGTATTTACTGTGTTATTAGATATAGAGTTAGATACTTTGGTATATACTAGCAGTTGTTTCATTTGGGAAGTATTTATAGCATCCCAAAAGGTGTATGTAAAATAGGACGCTGAAGTAATTTGAGAATAGAAATTTAAAGGGATGTGAGCTGAAGAGTATTATAATTTGGACAATTATCTAAAAATATACATTTTACATTTCTTTTTAAATAGGTAGATAGATGCTAAATTTAGTACCAGGTAATTTCAAGTAATAACCTATCAATAACTCCATATTTAATGAAACTTTCATTTTGATTATAAAATACAACTTTTGGGAGCCAAGGGCAAATTAGTTCCGAATAGACAATCAGTTTTAAAGTGAAAAAGAAAATAAAAATAAACATGAAAAGGGCTAATATTGTACTTTGGTCACATTTACATTGAAGATAAGAATAATCTCCTTACACATGAGTATACAGTACCACAATCATTTTATAAATTAATGCAATTATATGTCAGCATGTAGAGGTTTTGATCTTCATGCAGTCACTTATGAATTTCAGAAAAAGCTTACTTGACAGAAAAAGTTAATACCAATAATCCAGGAGTAATTTTTATTTTCCTATGTTTGTATCTAATGGGCTTTAATATGCAGTGTTATAATGTTTACTCTTATTTTGATGAGCATACCGGAAAACGGATCTCCTGTTTCTTTTATCAAATCATTTAAAAGGGAGAAGAAGGATCCCCAGGTGCTCCGGGACAAGATGGACCGCGGGGAGAGCCTGTGAGTAACCCCCTCACTTCACTGCTAAAGGGTGAAGTTCTTTTCCTCTTGTGAAATCCTTTGACAACTTAAATCCTCTTCTTAGATTTCCTATTTTTGTCCTGTGACTTCCTGATTTGGATGTTATAGAAATTCTTTTTGGAACTCCATAAAATATTGAAATATTAAAATATTTAATCCTCTATAAGAAACCAGGTAAAATTTTATGAGCAGGAAATTTGCATTCATTATGAATCACAATCATACCACTCATGTCCATACAAACAAGTGGTTAATGTAAATATCAAGGTCTGTTGCTGGGCCTTTAGTCAATGTCACTTTGCCACTTATTCATTATTCTTTTGTATGCTCTCAGGGACCATATGTTCAATAAAAATTTAGGGGCAGAGAAATATATGATTGAAAAGGATTGAATCTGAATCCTGTATATCTATATTTTTAGCAATTGTCTCAGGTGATCCTTAACTTCAGGTAAGTTTTGGAAATGTCGTTTGGTCCCACATTTTATTCCCACCATTCACAGCCAACATTTAAATACTACCAGACCTCATTTTACTCATCAGTGGTGCCTATCCTCAGTGAATTTATTTTGGGAGGAACTAGGACAAGAAATGAAATAATAACTAAGGATATATTCCAATTTGTCACAAAGTGCTCAGTGGAGTGGTTCAGAATCTAAATATTAGACAGGGGGGAGAGGTATGACCAAGTCTTCTTAAAAGTGGTAGAGGGACTTGAACTAGTCTTAGAACCACACAATTAACAAATATTCATTGAATTCTCAATTTTTGTATTATGGTGTACTAGGGCAAGTACTATACAGAGCTACTGTCTTCAGGGAGCTTGTAAATGAATTTGGAAGACTGCAAAAAATATGCAAATTATAGTAAGTGCCAAATATGGTTTTGACATATAGTCAGAAGGCCAGGGTTTGTAGATAATCTTGCTACATTCCACCTGTGTGAACTTGGATAATTTACTTCCCGACCCTGAATATCTTTCTCCTCATCTGAAATGTGTAGATGCTTATATGCTACTATACAGGATTGCTGTGAGGCTTATACAAGGGAATAAATGAAAATACTTGTAAAAGTATTGCAAAAATGCATGGGGTTATCATAAGTGATGAAATTGTATATGGAGGGAATCCTGTATCTTGGGGGTGGTTGTGAAGTTTTACCAAGGATTTGGAGCCAGATTTCATCTTGAAAGGATGAGTAGGAATGAAAGGGAGATAAGAGAATACTTAAAACTGTTATGAGTTAAAACACAGGTGAGATAGTCAAAGGTGTGCCCAAGAAATAATGAAATGATCTTACTGAGGCTGTTGTGTAAGTAGGAAGGAGACTTGGAAAAGTGGTTAAGACCATCATTTGGAGATCCTTAACCGTGAATCTGGAAAGTAAACTTTATGCACTTACCACTGATGTTTTGTGAGATAAAAAAAGAAGACCATGGTGAAAAGAAATGCCGGTAAGGACGTAGTGTGTGACCTTTTGGTGTGTGCAGAATGGTTTGGGAGATGTGACTGGAACCGGCACACTACTTAGCAGGCTATTTTGATAGAGCAGGTAGGATGTAATAGGAATGGAGAGTGTTCAGTAGGGGTAATGTGAGCTCAGTACATCAGAGCCATGGTGATTATTATTAAGGAATAATTACAGGACTGGAAAATGGAATATGAGAAGGGGTGTGTTTGTTTACATTCTTGTTTCAGAAAGAATAGAAAGTGTGTTTGTGTAGGGAGAAGAGAAGAAGAGACAGAAGGAGAGAGATGGGAAAAGGAGCAGAGAGAGGGAAGAGAAGTCAGAAGAGGAAGACGGAAATTAGAGACAATGGACATAAGAGCTGAGTTATAATTTACTAAACTACGTGATTGGGTTTGTGAGTCATGTAGTTTCCCATAGAAACAATGTTAAAAGGGCAGACTGATCAGCAAGTCTATGCAAACTATAATGCAATGAGAGCAGCATATATTTGCCTTGAAAATAATACTATTGTGAGTCTGTGAATGAAACCAAACAGAGAAAAGAATATTAAATAGAAATGAGGTATTTTGGAAAGCTAGTACTTGAGGGGATGTTTTCCCCTCCCAAGGCTGCTGGTTCCTGTCCTGCCTGCTCCTACCTTATTAAGACTTGTCCTTGTCCAGAGCTTTCGCACTAGAACAAAGTTCTGTTTCAGACAGCATGGCCCTTCAGCTGTCAGCCTCTTCCTTTTGTTCTTTCTTCCTTCTCTCCCTTCCAACAATCGTTCATTGAATTCTTCTATTGTGCAAGGCATTGGTTCAGCAATGAAACATAGATAATGTCTCATGGAGGTTTACAGCCTCGTGGTGGAGATAGGCAGTCAAAAAAGAGGCAAATAAACAATTAAACTACAAAGTTCTAAAAGAAAAGCAAGCAAGGTACTGAGGCAAAGAACAGTGGGAGTGAGGTTGTGGGGGCTATTTGGATGCAATCTGCACTCTCTCCTCCCTAAACAACCAGATGGAAAACTGAGCTACTAAGTGGGTTCCTCTCCCACCCCAAGCCACCAGATCAAGGAAGGAAAGAGGGGATTTTTTTTTTTTTTTTTTTTTTTAGGAGGAACCAAGAATTGAACCCGGGACCTCATACATGGGAAGCAGGCACTTAACCACTGAATTACACACTCTCCCCAATCTTTTAACCCCTTTTTCCTAACTCTCTTTTCTGCTGAATGGTGAATGCCAGGAATCATACCCTGTTAGAAAAGCAATTAATAGACTAAGATCTAAAGTCTGCCAGTGTTGTCTTGGTATAAATCTTCCAGTTTGTATTCTTTTCTAAATGAGAACATGTATCATTACAGACTCTTCTTTTATTATGGTAATCAATGAAAACTTGGTTGTTAGAAATATTATCCTACGAAGGTTGATCTTTTAACATTTGTGGAAAAACTTTCAAAATTGAAGAAAAAAATTAAATTTTATATATTTGGTGATATGAAGAAATGAAGACTCTTCCATTGAGTGTGAATATTTGTTTTAAGCATTTACAATGAACAAACTGGCCCCAATAAAAAGGACAGGCTCAGAGTATTTACTTTATCATGTGGTAGCCAAGAAAATTAATGGAGCTTAAGTTGAAAGGACAGAAGTGCTTAGAAAAGCAATTTACAGCTAATCAAACACAGCTTTTGGCAGCCTGATGATGCCTCATCCCTATAAGCAGATTGATAAATATGAACACTAATTCCTGGAATTCAAATTAAGGACATAGACTGTATTTCATTGAGAAATGATTATATTGCCTTAAAGTTCATTCACGTTCACATGCCAATACTTGGAATTTTAAAAGCATTGTTCAGCTTTATTCAAGCAAAAAAATAATTCACTTTCTCAGCGGCAAATTAAACCTACTTGACTTCCATCCAGGTGCACTGTAAACTCAGTTTTATTATTATTGGCTTCAACAATTTATCACTGTGTTTAAGGATTATACTTTTCCAGTCATTCATTCAGCAAGCATTTGCTGAGTGTCCACCTTGTGCCAGACATTATACTAGTTGAAGAGAATATGTAGGTTAATTTGTCATAGTCCTGGCCTTGAGAAGTCAGATTACTTAATAGATGACATTATTGTACAAGTGCTGTGGAGGTAGGTACAGAGAGTGTTGGAAAGTTTTAGAAGATGTGTATAACCCTGGGTAAGTTCGGGGGCATCACTGATATGTATATGGTGGTGGTCATCGTTGTCGTTTTCTTCCTTAATAACAGGTTTAAAATGTAACTCACATACCATACAGCTCACCTGTTTAAAGTGTACAGAGATGCATCTTAAGCAAAGGGCTCTCTTGGTCAAATTTGGAAAGATAAATAGGAATTGGCCTGTTGCTTTGCCTGGCAAAAAAAGAGAAAGCATGATGCTCTGGGAAGAGCTGACAGTAGTTCAGCCTGCCTGGATATATGGAGAGGGAGGGTTAGAAATATGAGATGAGGTTCTTGGGGTAGGTAGGGACCAAATCAAGAAGGGCCTTGAGGTCTGTGCTAAAGAATTTGTACTTAAATCTGACAAAATTTGAAGACATTCAAGGGTCTTAAGCAGGGTAGTGGGTTGATGTGCTAGTTTGTCTTTTGTGGACCCCAGAAAATCCTGTTCTTAAAGCAAACCCACTTCTGTGCCTATAAATCCTGTGTAGATGAGAACTTTTGATTAAATTGCACTACCCAGGGTGGGTCTAAAGCCTTTTAATAAAGTCCTATATAAATGGAGGAGAGGGAAGCAAAGGGAGCTGCCATTTTACCCTGCTATGTGAGAGAGGACTCCAGGATAACCCACAGCCACAGAGAAACAGAGAAACCCTGAGAGGCTGAGAGAGAGCCCAGATGCTGGAATCAGTGGAACATCCCAAAGCTGAAGCAACAAGGCCTGGAGGAGAGGGGAGAGATGAGCCATGTACCTGAATGCCCACTGCTGTGCTCAAGGAAAAAGTGAGCCTGGAGGGGAAGGCAGAGACTTCAGCTTCAGAGACCGGCCACCATTGTGCCTTGTCACATGGCAGGAGTCCAGGATTGCCAGCAGCTGACTTTTGGTGAGACAGCATCTCTGATGATGCCTTGATTTGGACATTTTCAGAACCTCAGAACTGTAGTCTCATTGCATGGATGGGGACACAGGAACACCAAGAAAATTGTTTTAGTTGGGGGAGGTGACCCTAAAATACTTTCAAATGAAACATACCTAGATACTAACAAAGGCATTTAAATATTAGGGCTACTTCCGCTAAGAGAACTGCCAGCAAAAAGATGGTGTGTGAGAAATGTGAAAAGAAACTTGACACTGTTATCACCCCAGATACTTGGAAAGATGGTACAAGGAATACCACAGAAAGTGGTGGAAGAAAGGTGAATGAAAACAAATGACTTCAAAAAAAAGCAAGATTTGATCCATATGGAAAGAATAAGTTCTCCAATTGCAGAATTTGTAAGAGTTCTATGCACCAACCAGGTTCTCATTAGTGTCAGGGCTGTGCCTACAAAAAGGGCATCTGTGCAATGTGTGGAAAAAAGGTTTTGGATACCAAAAACTACAAGCAAACATTTATCTGGTTGTATTGAAGTTTCTGGCTTTCTATATGGTTTTACTATTTGCTTTGAAATTTTAAGGCATTACATAGATGTTTACATTAAAAATAGCATGTTTTAAGACAATTAAGTTTAAACCTAGGAAGTTAATCAGTATTCATTCTATTGCTCTCAGGAAGTTCTGAACAGCAAAAATATAACTAGTCTTTTCTAAGTTGTTATTTTCCTTACAAGCATTATCAAATTGGAATAAGCAATGAATTTAATGAAAAAAATTTCCCCATTTCTTTTTTTTATCATGTCATCTTTTTTTTTTTTTTTTTTTTAAGGATAATTAGATTACATGAATTTTGAACAGAAATGTGGGGATTCCCATGTGCCCCACTCCCCACGCCTCTTACATCCTCCCGCATGGATATCCTTCATTAGTGTGGCACATTCACTGCAGTTGAGAAACACAAAATTTCCCCATTTCTATATGCACTTTTAATTTAACATTGTTCAATAATTATTTCCCCTTCCCTCCGCTTTATTTATGGATATTACCAAGGTGAGATGATTATTGATATTTTGCTCTGAACTCAGCATCTAGACTTATAATCCTTACTTCATTCCCTTATTGGTTGCATAGTTCTTAGAATCAGCAGTCCCTTAATTAACTGCACTTTCACAGAGTATTTAAATATTTGAGGACCATTATTGCTGAATGGTTCCTTAGTAATTAGCCCATATACAAAGGAAAGTTGGATTTGTGATTTTAAAAATTTGTTCTTGAAGCCATTGTGCCAGTTCCTTACATATAAGAACAAGAACACAGATAACCCCCCATGTGTCCAAATGATTACACTGTATTTTAGAACAGTGCATATACGCACATTTCCTTGAATTTAGACTATCATAAAAACAGACAGTGTTCATCTATGATGATTTGTCATGAAAATCAGTCAACACTCCTTGGGAAAGTACTTTGAAACAAAAAATAAACGTTTTAAACACCCCCCCAAACACACACACAAAGAAATAAATAGAAATAACAGACTTCTTGAATCTTTTTTATAACATTGACTGCTGAAAGACTATTTTGAGGTTTCAAAGAGGGTTTTTTTAAATTTTTTTAATTTTTTATTTTTTTTATGCTTTCTTACGAGATTCAGGACTTCTGTTTTTGAGACCTACAGCCTACTATGGGAGAGCAAAATAATATTCTTTATTGCCAACTGCAGTATGCATAAATAACCATCACTATAAAATGTGTAGAGTAGTTGATGTGGCAATATGCATGGTATAGATATTGTATTTTTATTTGTTTTAAAATTATTATGAAAAGTAAAGTTTTACCCATTTAAGTTACATACAAGTTTTTAAAAGTAGTTTTTTCTTAGTATATCCCAAAAGATTTTAAGGAAAATACAGAAATACAATAAATAACAATAGTTCTGAGGACAGGGATTATCCTCTCATGCTTTCATCAATTTGGGATTTTTAATTAAAAGCATAATACAAGGGACTTGTAACAGGACCTGCTTAAAGATGGTCACAGATCCATTAATAATTAGGTTGATTGACTTTGGAGAAAAGTATGTAGCTCAGGTTTCAACTGAGATCTGGGATTCCAAAAAACTTACCTTTCATATTCATGCCTTGAGTCTGCTTCCATGAATGGGATCCAGTGGCCAGACTCAGGTTCTCCTATGAAGGTTTTTAGTATTTCTTCCCAGAAGTGAATATAAATATTATAAATCTTCATATTATCAAAATAATAATAATATTACTGCCATAAATTGATTAGAAGTAGTAGTTATTAGATGAGAAGTAAATTCCCTAAAATAGAAAACATGAACATATATATTTTTTAAAGGAAGGCATAAAAACAGAAACTATAACATAAAATAAGATGATAAAATTAAGACCAAACATGGCTTTTATCAAAGTAAATGTAAAAGTGTTAAAAATAACCCATTAAAAGAATCTTAGATTGCAGTTTTCAAAAGATTAGGAACAATAATAGAACACTTCTTAAGTAAATTTTGTTTGTTCATTGGAATATTCAGCCATCAAAATGATATAAGAACTACATATATGTACAGAAGTTTGTATATACATATAGAAATTATCTGAAAGCTATTTCAGATACTGTTTTTCTCTGTTTTTCTCTGTGACATGGGACTAGGGGTTGAGAAAAGGGAACTTAGTCTTTTGCAGCCTTATGCCAACCACCTAATACTTTTTCTTAGCTCCTAGTTCCCTCTCCTGAAGGGGTATGGGAAGGGTTACTAATAACATTTTCAATATCCTGGAAATATTTCATACATTTACATGAACATATATGTGTATATTTGCTTTGGGAATTGTAAGTGGAAGAAAAATATATACTTTGTCCTACACCTTGAAAAAAAAATATTAGGACTATATCTTCAGGTAATTAGAAAAGAGTAAACTTGTGAAAATGGGGACTAATAAAATTCCAATCACAATAGTGGCCTCAAATTTAAGGACATTTTAGAAGAATTTCTGTGAATATTAGGTGTGGCCAATTGAAAATTGGTCCTCCAGTGATATCAGGTCCTAATTCCTGGAAACAATAAATGTTACCTTATTTGGAAAGAGAGTCTTTGCAGATGTGATTAAATTAAGGATCTTGTGAAGGGAGGATTATCCTGGATTATCTTGGTGGGCTTGATCCAACCAGTTCAAACACAGAACTGAGGTTTCTCTGATGAAGAAGAAAATCAATCTGTAAACTGCTATATCAGCTCCTGCCCAAGAGTTTCCAGCCTGCCCTTCCTGATAGCCTGCCCCATGGATTTTGGATTTGCCTAGCGAGAATCCACATTCATGTAAGCCAATTCCTTGCAATAAAACTACAGGTAATATCCTACTGATTTTGTTTCTATCGTAGAAACTGACTGATAAGGATTTTTGTACTAGCAAGTGGAATACTGCTGTAACAAATACCTAAAATGAAGAACTAGCTCTTGAACTGGGGCATGGGTTGGGCTGGAAGAATTCTGAGGCACATAACAGAAAAAGCCTAGATTGCCTTGAATAGACTGTTGGCAGAAATATGGATATTAAAGACTCGGACAGTGAGTTCAAGAGGATGTGGAACATGGTATAGAAAACCTATATTATCTTAGAGAATACATATGTTCTCAAAAACAGACTGTTGGTAAAAGTCTGGACATTGAAGGCACTGCTGTGAGGGCGTAGAAGAAAATGAAGAATATCATGTTGGAAAGTGGAAGAAAGGCGATCCTTCTTACATAGCACCAGAAAACTTCACTGAGTTGTGTTCTATACTTGTGTGTAAAGCACAACTTGTAAATGATGAATTTGGATATTTAGTTGAGGAGATTTCCAAGCAAAGTGGTAAAGATGTGACCTGGTTTCTTTTTGCTGCTTGTAGTAAAATGTAAGAAGTTAGAGATAAATTGAGGGAAATCCTGTTAAGCAAAAGGGATTCAGCATTTGTTGATTTGGGAAATTTTCAGACTATCCATATTGCATAAGATGCTAAGATTAGGAGAGTCACTGTTAGAAAAACTTGTTCTGGAGAGAAGGCCAAAGGTGTGGCTGGACAACTTTTGGTAATGCTGAAGAAATTAACATGTGGCTCATGGATATGGATTCACTCAACTATCTCAGCAGAAGCCTGAAATAGAAGAGATTACCTAGGAAAGACTTGTGGAGGAGCTTCTTGTCTAATGGTGGGAATCTCTGTGATATACATAAGAGACCTCCAAGGTTTTTGAGTTTTATATCAGCAGAAACACTGCCAGTTTGGAGTGAAAGGAATGGAAAGAGGACAGAGTGAAGGAAAACTTCCCACATTCTACAGGCAAGAAACAGGCTGATAAAAATACTTATCTGCAGACATGTACAACCCTTCAAGTAAAGGAAAAATGGCTCTGGGACTAAACCATGGGCACAGAGGCCAGAGCGGCAGACCTACAGGGCAGAGCCTGTAAGCCATGAAGGATTATTTCCAGGCCTTGGAACCTAATGGAATTTGTCCTGATGGATTTTGAATCTGCTTAGGAATAATGATTTCTTTCTTTCACTCAATTTCCCTTTTGGAATCATAATGTCTATAACAGTTTTTCTATGCATGTTTCACCATTGTATTTTGGAAGTAGATAACTTGCTTCCCAATTTCAAAGGTTCACAGTTGGATGTGAACCAGGATGGATCATACCCAGAGTCTCACCTATACCTGATTTAGATGATGAGATTTTGGACTGAGTTGATACTGTAATGAGTTGTGACTTTTGGGGATTTGGGGGCATGGGGTGAATGTATTTTACTGGCGGGACAGATGTGAATCTTTGGATCTTGGAGGGTGGTAGGTTGAAAAATAGCCTCCCAAAGATATCAGGTCCTAATCCCTAGAACCTGTAAATATTACCTTATTTAGAAAAAAGGACTTTGCAGATGTGATTAAGTTAGGGATCTTGTGATGGGGAGAATATCCTGGATTATCCAAGTGGGCCCTAAATGTCATGACAAGTATCTTATAAGAGAGAGAGGGAAACTTCACACAAAGGAAAGGAAGAGGCAATCTAAGCATGAATGCTGTGATTGGAGTGATGAAAGCATGCATCCAGGAATGACGGAAGCCACCAGAAACTGTAAGAAGCAAGGAATGCATTCTCCCTAAGAACCTCTTGAGCAGACCTGCTGATACCTTGATTTTGAAATTCTACACTCCAGAACTGTGAGAGAATAAGATTCCGTTGTTTTAAGCCACCAGGTTTGTGGTAATTTGTTATATCGGCCATAGGAAACTTATGCACTGGGCTTTTCATTTAGTCTAATTCTTAACATTCATTTATTAATGAGACCCTGTAAAAAGGCATGTGAACACATACTGGTGCACAGTGAAAATGCTTGGTAACCTATGATCAAAACCATCTGGGTTACAGCAGGTTGATGTAAAAACAGTTTAAATGACAATTTTGTTAAAAACAAGGCCTCTCAGTCTCCAGTATTTTTGGATCATCTTGTTAAACTCTTATGTTTATTTAAATCTTTTTTGTCCATTTCTCAGAATTTGTTTTTCTCCTAAACTTTTGCTTTATTATTTTGAGTAACTTTTAGCCCATATTTCTTCTTTGTGCTATTCATCATATTGCAATGCTGGAACAATTTAAATGTCTAATACATAATATATTATTTATACAATTCATAATTAAGAAATACAGTAGTATATGAATATGTGTGTATAAAAAAGGATCTGCACAAGTAAACATGTGGTTTAATTATAATTCAATTATTTTTTTTCCCTAGGTTGGTTTTTGATATCCATTATGTTCCATTTTTGCTTGCCTCTATTTTAATATCTCGTATAAGCATGTTATTATTTATGTAATAAATCATAAAAATATAAGGCCTGGATTTTTTAGTGTTTTGTAGTTTTTCTTTCTTTTTCAAAGATGTTGAGCTTGCTAGATTACCTGTTCATTGTTTTGTGTGTGCCAAGGAATGGAGAACAATCATTTTGCTTCAAGGAATACTCAATTGTTGGAAATGTGTTTTCCTATATTTTCACAAAATCATTCTGATTTTATCTTTGGCAGTTGGGTGAGTGACAGGACAGGCCAGTAGAGCGGCAGTACTGCTGTACACCAAAATGAGCAATTGTTGAAAATCAATAACTGGGAATATTCATCTTCAACCAAATCAGCTTTTAGACCAAATTATCTTGTTGACCTGCTAGTTTGCTTTGGCCAGTTGTTGCCAATTAAATTACCTGCAGGATCAACATTCCAACACTTCTTTGTCATGTCTATAGTTGTCCTGGCGCTCAATCCTGATGACATTGTTTAGTGTACCATTTTTCCTCAGGCAGGCAAAGCCATTTGCCTGCTAATTCTCTGCTCTCCAGCCAGCCTCATTTTGCACCGGTAGCATTGTCCTTCATGGTGAAGACTTGTAGGAGGCCTTAGGCTCCACTCTCTGAGCCATGACCCTGTAGCTCCATGAGGCTGAGGAAAAGGATGCCATGTTTTCTGGATCTAAGGAGGTCTTTAGCCTTTTTATTCTGTACATGTTTGTTGTATCATTTTTCCAGGAACAAAGGCATGGGGGTAACTGTAGCATGTTTGAGGACATTGACTCATTGAGGCTTTTGTTGTTTCGTTCCTCATACCTTTTGAATTCTTGCTAAGCCACACATTGTGCTCGTCTTTATGGTGTAATGTTAACTTCTAAGCCAGTCCCAAGTCTTCATTTACTCAAGGATCAAACAGGTCTTTTGTTTACTCATCTTTTCTGTGGTGGTGATGTGACTTGCTGTTTTTAATGGCAAAGTTAATGTTGAACTGTTATGGGATTTTCCCACATGGAATAGCCCAATTTATTATGCTACTAATGTGGAGGTGTGTTTATTTGGCCACCTGATTGTATTTTTTATTTAGGTTAATAAGAAAGGTAAGAGAAAAAAAAAACAACACTGGTTCTATTGTTCTTATTTGATGTGGAATTGTATGGTAAGTTTTTAAAGTCCCGTGTGCAGATTTGTAATACTTTTTTCCCCACCCTTCTTTCAGACTTCAGGAGTGGCACATCCTTTGTATGTGTTCAGTGAACCAATCTTAATCTGAAAACTATATCTGTTGTTAAGGATTTCACACAGAACTTCTCAGTGTGATGGCAGCCCACATTTAGCAATTTATGAAATGAAACTTTGAAAATTCAACTGCTTTTATTATTACAATAATCCCTTGCTAGTTCCAAAGGTTATATTAAAAAACCTGATTAAGAACAATTCTTTACAGTGAATTTTAAAATAGGTTTTCCCTAAATTTAATACTATAAATATCTAATTTATCTATATGTGTGACTAAGTTTGTAAGCAATATCTACAGCTTTTTGGTCTCGCAAAATATATTTGGCTTTGTATTGACACAATGAAAACATTATATTTTTTTCTTTAACATGGCAAAGCAAATGATGGTCCATTGTCTGTACAAGTTAGTTAAATCACACCAGGTTTCATCATAAATTTGTTTCATTCTTTCCTATTATAAGGGATATTGGCATAGCAAAACCAGACAACTTTGCAAACTAAAGCAACAATGTGTATTTTAAATTTATAAGCTCTCTACCTATGGCACTGTTTTTTTTTTTTTTTTTCATTTTGAAAATATGGTCATTATAAGAACCATTGATAAACATAAATATCTGCTTATATGAGTTTTCCTCTTCTCTATTCATCTCTTTATCATTTGAAAGAGGCTTCATGGAGTCCTGAAATGACCAGAAGAATAAATGCTGTTTAAAATATGAAATGATGCTTGATTAATTTTCAGAATGGGTAATACATCTCTGAATAAGTAGATTCACATTGTTGCTTATGTAGGCTTAGTAGTCTCACTGGCGTAGGGGTCGATTACATCCACCTCTGTTTTGAAGAAAAAATGTGAGAGGAAACTTACATCACCATCTATACAGGATATTCAGTCAAGATTTCAAGACTTGATATTATGTAAATGGACTTCTACTGTAACCCTATATGGCAGTTTGATATTATTTATAAATTCCAAAAAGACATATTGATTATCTTTACAGACTGGTCTGTTTCTCTGGGTGTGATCTAATCTAATACCCTTTGTATTAGATTCAGCTGAGATGCTTCTGATTAAATTATGTTAAGATTAGGGCATGCAGGGTTAATTCCCAGCCCCTTTTGTGGGCTATATAAAGGGATAATCAATCAAGAAGGCAAAAGAATATAGATACAGAGAAGATACACAGAGGATCCTGTGGCCCCAGGAAGAGGGATAAGCCTGAGAGTTTACAGCTGACCTTGTGAAGAGAACAGAGCAGCTGAGCCCAGAAAGAAAGATTCCCAGAGGAAGAGAGATGAACCATATGCTAGGCTACCACTAAGACTGGAAGAAGCTGGAAACACGCAGCCTTAAGAGAAAAGAGGAAGGCTGAACCCTTGCAGACATTGCCCGCCATCTTGCTTCAACACATGGCCATAGACTTTGGGTGAGAAAGTACCTCTTATGGTACCTTGAGTTGAACTCTTTAGGGCCTTGTAACTGTAAGCTTTTACCCTAAATACCCTTTCTAAAAGCCAACAGATTTCTGGTACTTTGTATCAGCACCCCTTTGGCTGTCTAATATACCTCATAAAGTATGTTCTTCAGTCATATGGGGTGGGATGAGAAGTAAGTGCATACTTTTCATTCAAAACCTTTTATATTTATTAGGCACTTACACCAAATTCTTGAATTTGTCCAAATATATTCTTTTTCAAAGCATGAAAAATATAGCATTAGCAAAGCAGTGTTGTTTTAGTCATGACATATTTTGACACTGGGTTCATGATTCCTGTAAACTGCTATTTTAGCAGATAAAATTAGAATATTTCACATTCAGTCTACTTTCAATGAGTGTGGAAACAACATATTTTATGTGACTCAGAGTGCACACTTTGGTGATTCGATTATTTCATTCTAAATAGCACCTTCTTTTTTTGCCTTAAAAATATTTTCAAAATGCTTGAGTGTGATTACAGTGAACACTAGGCAGATGTTAGATGCTTCTGAGTATAAGCACCAGAGAATTGCTCATTTTCTGAGTATGTGTAAGGGAAGCTGAAACACAGATGGGTAACATCTGAGAAAAAACACTTGAAAATATTTGGTTGTTGATATAATTATGCATTTTTATTTTTGATGATTGGGTAAGTATGTAATAATTAGTTAATTGAATGCTGATATTTCTAGTTACTTATCTGGTTTATAAAAATGAATTTTTAAATTTTTGATCACTAATATGCCTACTTAGTCATAGTTAGCTGTTTATGTTTGGTTTTAATTTTGGTTCTTTAAAAGATCATGACTTTTAAATGCTTTTGGCATAGATAAGTGTACTGTAGGGGTATAAAAGAAAATAAAAACAAAATAGTTTACATTTATCATGAGCAGACAGTGAATTTATGAAGATATCCCAGAAGACACAAGCTATTCTAATTGGTCACAATAAATTTAGCCCATTGGAAAATATCAACACAGGATATTAAAATACAGAATTTTATTAGAATAGAGGGATTAGGCTTTTTCAATGACAGTCTCTTGGTAATGAAGTATAAAGAATAATTTGATTCTTAAAAGCTTTTAAAGGCAAGTGGCATAAATTATGTAAGGGGGAGAATTAAGAATTTTGAACAGGGATTAAAGATTGGTGGGAAAACAATCATATGCAATATTTTTAGGCAAAAAGGGATAAAATGTATTATATGAAAATTTAATTCATAAATCAAGAGAAATCAAATCATAAACTCCTTGCTTACCATCCCAGCTTAACACCCCTGAATATAATTTTCAAGAGTCTCATTTATTTTTCATATAGAGTAGTGTTTCTCAAACTGTGATCTACAGAGTACTTTAATCAGACTCACCAGAGATGCCTGTTAAAATTCAGATTTCTGGGCCAATCCCAGTCCTTATGAATCAGAATAGGAATGAAGCCCAGATATCTGCATTTTTAACAGGTACCCTATGTGAGTCTTATGTTAAAGTTTGAGAACTACCTAGATAGAGATTATAAGGCAGGTTGATAAAAGAGAGTAATATGAAGGTAGTAGAGAGGCAAAAGATACTTGCTTGAGGAGTACAATTCATTTTAGTGACATTGTTAAAGGAAAACGTAATTATGACATCTTATTGTCTTTTATGCCATATATCTTTTAATATATTCCTCTTACTATGTAAGCTTTAATATTGCCATGAATGTGAATATGAAACTATATTCAGTTCCCTTGTTGCATTTTACAATATTTTATTTATTAAGTTTTGAAATCTCAGAAATGATTCTATCTTGTAAAACGTGTTGCATCTATATGCAATTGAACACGACTGAATTTGTTTGCATGATAAATAGGCAAATCCTCACGAAGATAAGAATTACATCACTTACATTTATTCATTTGTTTTATTATATCTTCAATTTTTCATGAAATTTTTTAGTTACTAATTTTCTTGGAAAATTACTTTGAAAAACTAAATTTAGAATTTTAAAAATAAAACCACCTCTAATTCAAGATCTGATGTATTCCCAATTTTATTTTAGAAAACTCAAATTCTTTTACTGTGCAAAAAAGGAGTAAACACTGTCTAGTATAGTACATTTTGTCAACTGCCAAATTCCTACCTCTTCTCTCAAAGAAAGTGCTTCTTAAACACAGCATTGTCCTTCCCTAAGAAATATTGAAGCCCTTGTCCAACAGAGCATATTCTTGGTGCTGTGTGAAAAATTATCAGTAAGAATAAACTCTCAAGGCATAAAAACTACTTTTATGCTTTGAAATGCCAATGTTTCATAGTGCTTTCTCGGATGACTTAAATGTAAGAAAAATCTTAATTTTTTTTTCTGAGAATTTTTTTGAAATACAGAAATTAAATGGGGCAACTTGCTTTCAAATAATTCATATGTTTCAAATACTTGAAAGCTTATTGTGAAGTGGTAAAACATTCTTTTAAAATAAAATAATATTCTTGATCTTATTTTTGGAATATTTTCAGTTGTGTTAACTTTAAAAACATAGTTCACTTTTTTTTGTATTTTCCTTTCAACCATTCAACAATTTCACTTGATTTGTTTATACACATTGTTTTCTGACAAGTTTTGATCAAATATTCTAAGATAGGCTTTGAAAAATAAACATTATATTCTGGTTTTTTGCATAACACAAACTAATTGAATAGACAAATCAGGAGAGTTGCCTTGAAATATGGTTCTGGCTTTCAATCATTTTAAGTTTTAAAGTATATTTTTATTTAATTTGGTTTAATTCTTTAAAATATGGAAGTGTAGTATAAATTTCAAAATGTCTCTACTATACCATTCCCATCCCCAAAGGAAACAATTGTTATTCACTCTATGATCCTTTCTGAACTCTTTCTTGGTATGTACAAATATATTAAAAATAAATTCTTTTAAAAATAAAAAATGAGGATGGGAAGATGGCATTGGAGTAGGCAGGCAGGGCTCAATTCTTTCACAAAAACTATGAAGAAGGAGCCAAAAGCTGTCTGAAGGACTGGTATTGGGGGTCAGCAGTCCAGGGCAGTGCTACACAACTCCCAGTAGGGTGAGGAACAGAGAGACAAAGAACCTGAAACAACAAATGTGAGTTACCAAGCCCCCACAGCAGCTGGGAAGAGCTCTGCTCCCTGCCCCAAGATATTAAGCGGGTAAAACCCCTGGCTCACTGCAGCTGACTGAGAGAGGAACAGACATCTTCCAACCTGTCAGCTGTTACAAGGGAAAGAGTCAGGGGGCTTTTCTTCAGTGAATTTGGCCAGCAGAGCCCACTTTGAATCTTGGTTCTGGCCAGAATAAAACACAGGTAAATAGAGACTGAAACACCAATGTGTGCCAATGTGTGCCAATGCGTGCCATCTGCTCACCGATCTGGAAATTGAATGTACAAAAAATGAGTTTGGTTCTCTCTGTACCCTAACTCCTGGGAGAAAATCTGTGCCCAATTAATGAGTCCCTGACCCAAATTTGGTAACTTAAGCTGGGCAATTTTAAAGACTTAGAATAAGTCTAATCAAATATCAAAGAAGAGCTGTGAAAAAAAAAATAGGCTGGAGAGAGAAATTGGCCACCAGAGTAAATTCACCAACATTGTCAGATGCCTAGATGTTAGCAAAAAATTAAAGCCATACTAGGAAACAGGAAGAGATGGCCCAGCCAAAGGAGCAAACCAAATATCCCGAAGAGATACAGTATTTAAGACAATCAATGATAATCACACAACTCTCCTAAATCAACTCAAAGAACTTAAAGAAAATATGACTAAAGAGGTAAAGGATATTAAGAAGACACTGGGTGAGCATATAGAACAATTTGAAAGCCTGTAAAGAAAAGTAACAGAGCTTATGGGAATGAAAAACACAATGGATGAAGTTAAAAATACATTAGAGGCACTTAAGAGCAGATTTGAATTGCTCAAGACAGAATTAGTGATTTTGATGACAGAACATCTGAACTTGAAAATACAGGAGAACAGAAAGAGAAGAGAATGGAAAAAATGGAACAGGTTCTCAGGGAATTGAATGACAATGCAAAACACACAAACATATGTGTTATCAGTATCCCAGAAGGAGAAGAGAATGGAAAAGTGGAAGAAAGAATATTTGAGGAAATAATGACTGAAAACTTTCCAACCCTTATGAAAGACATAAATATCAATATCCATGAAGGACAACGCACTCCAAACAAAATAAATCTGAGTAGTCCTATTCCAAGACACCTACTACTCAGAATGGCAAATATCAAAGATAAAGAGAGGATCTGAAAGCAGCAAGAGAAAAGCAAAGCATTACATACAAGAAACCTCAATAAGATTAAGTGCCAACCACTCATCAGAAACCATGGAGGAGAGAAGAAAGTGGTATGATGTATGTAAGGTACTGAAGGAGAAACACTGCCAGCTAAGAATTCCGGCAAAGCTGTCCTTCAAAAGTGATGGTGAGTTCAAAGTCTTCATAGACAAATGAAAACTGATAGAGTATGTTACCAAAAGACCAGAATTACAAGAGATACTAAAGGGAGTGCTGCAGACTGAAAGGAAAAAAAAACAAGTGTGAGAGACTTGGAGAAGAGTGTAGAAATGAAATGAAGATTATTAGGAAGGGTAAATTAAAGGGTAAAAAGACAGACAATAGTACTGACAACAGAAAGCCAAAGGACAAAATGGATGAAGTAATACCTTAAGAGTAATTACATTGAATGTTAAATCGCTTGAACTCCCCAATCAAAAGATATAGACTGATAGATTGGATAAAAGATTATAGCCATCTATATGTTTTCTTCAAGAGATAACTATGAAAGTATAATGAAAAAAGAAAATTACAGACCAATATCTTTAATGCATGTAGATGCAAAAATCCTCAACAAAATACTTGCAAACATAATTCAAAAGCACATTAAAAGAATTATACACAATGCTTAAGTGTGTTTTATCCCTGGTATGCAAGGGTGGTTCAACACAAGAAAATCAATTAGTTTAATAAAACATATTGATAAATGGAAGAAGAAAAATCACGATCTCAATTGATGCAGAAAAGGAATTTGACAAAATACAGCACCCTTTCTTGATAAGAACACTCCAAAAGATAGAAATAGAAGAAAGCTTCCTCTATATGGTAAAGTGTATATATGAAAAACCTACAGCTAGCATTGTACTCAATGATGAAAGACTGAAAGGTTTCCTGCTGAGATCAGGAACAAGACAAGGATGCCCACTCTCACCAATGTTGTTCAATATTGTGCTAGAAGTTCTAGCTAGAGCAATTAGCTAAATAAAGAAATAAAAGGCACCCAAATAGTAAAGGAAGAAGTAAAACTTTCACATATGCTGATGGTATGATCCTATATCTAGAAAATTCTGAAAAATCCATAACAAAGCTACTAGAATTAATAGATGAGTTCAGGAAAATGGAGGGATACAAGATTAATACGCAAAAATCAATAGTGTTTCTATATACTATTGATGTGCAGTCTGAGAAGAAAATCAGAAAAAAAAAATTCCATTTATAATAGTGACTAATAAATCAAATATTTAGAAATAAACTTAACTAAGGACATAAAGGATCTGTATTCAGAAAACTACAAAAAATATTGCTAAGAGAAACCAAAGAGTACTTAAATAAATGGAAGGACATTCTGTGTTCAAGGATTGGAAGACTAAATATCATTAAGATGTCAATTCTACCCAAACCAATTTCCAATAAAAAATCCCAACAGCTTTTTTTTTTTTTTCTTGCAGAAGTGGAAAAGCCAGTAATCAAATTTATTTGGAAGGGTAGGGGCCCCGAATAGCCAAAACTGTGTTAAAAAAGAAAAACAAAGTTGGAAGATTCTCACTTCCTGACTTTAAGGCATTTTACTTAGCTACAGTGGTAAAAACAGCATGGTATTGGCATAAAGACAGACAGACTGAATAGTGGAACCGAATCTAGAACTCAGAAATAGACCCTCACATCTGCAGTCAAATGATTTTTGACAAGGCTGTTAAGACCAGCCTGCTGGACCAGAATAATCTATTCAACAAATGGTGCTGGGAAAACTGGATAGCCATATCCAAAGGAAAGAAAGAGGACCCTTATCTCACACCTTATACAAAAATTAACTCAAAATGGATCAAGGACCTAAATATAAAAGTGCCAACCATAAAACTCCTAGAGGAAAATGTAGGAAAACATCTTCAAGATCTTATGGTTGGCGGTAGTTTCTTAAACCTTAGACCCAAGCACAAGCAACCAAAGAAAAAGTAGATGAATGGAACCTTAAAATTCAACACTTTTGCACCTAACAGGACTTTTTCAAAAGGGTGAAAAGGCAGCTGAGTCATTGGGAGAGAATATTTGGCAATCACATATCCAATAAGGGCTTAATATCCTTGAAATATAAAAAGATCATACAACTCAACAATAGAAAGACAAACTATCTGATTAAAAATGGGCAAAAGACAATTGTCCAAAGAAATACAAATGGTGAAGAAGCACATGAAAAAATGTTCAACATCGCTAGTGATCAGGGAAATGCAAATCAAAACTACCATGAGATATCATTTCACACCTACTAGAATGACCACTCTTAAATAGTCGGAAAACTGTAAATGTTTGAGAGGATGTGGAGAGATAGGAATGCTTATTCACTGTTGGTAGGAATGTAGAATGGTACAGCCACTGTGGAAGATTGTTTGGCAGTTCCTAAGAAAGTTGAATATAGACTTGCCATGTGACTTGGCAATAACATTACTAGGCATATACCCAGAAGAACTGAGAGCAGTGACAGGAATAGACACCTGCACACCAATGTTCATTAGTGGCATATTCACAATTGCTAAAAGTTGGAAACAACCCAGGTGTCCATCAACTGATGAGTGGATGAACAAATTGTGGTGTATACACATGATGGAATATTGTGGAGCAATAAGAAGAAATGAAATCGTGAATATATGACAACATGGATGAACCTGGAGGACATTATGTTGAGTGAAGCAAGCCAGACACAAAAGGACAAATACTGTATGATTGTGCTATTATGAACTAAATATATTATGTAAACTCATGGAATTAGTAATTAGAATATAGGTCACCAGAAATTAGATGAGGGTAGAGAATGGAGAGTTGATGGCTAATCTATGTAGATTGGTTAAAAGGCTGTTTGTAAATCTTTGGAAATGAATGGAAATGGTGAAAGCACATCAGGGTGTTTGTGACTAGCAGAGCTATTATATTGGTATGACAGTGGTTGAAAGGGAAATTCTAAGGACATGCATATCACTAGAAGGAATGCTAAAAAATGTAACCTGGGACTGTATAACATAGTGAAACCTCATGTAAAATACGAATATGGGTATTATTGCATATATGACTGTTTTGACAAAATATAAATACAAATAAACTAGAGAAATGGAAACAGAATAGCAGCAATGTATTGCAGGGGAAGCATAGAGAGATTGAGAAGTGATGAGTTTTGTTTGTTTGGTTTTTGTTTATTATTATTATAATTATTATTACTAGAATGAAAATGCTCTAAAAATGATTGAAGTGATGAATGCACAACTAGGTGATTATACCAAATGCTATTGATTGTACACTTTGGATGGTTGTATGTTTTATTAATATGTATCAATAAAATTGATTTTTTTGTAAATAATATACATAAATAGAAAAAGATAAAAAAATAAATTAGGTTCACTGAAACCTTTGCTTTATAATATTATGGATATTTTGCCATATCAGGCTACATGATGGTATGAGATCTACCTTTTTTAAAAATGGTTTCATTTTATTTATGACATAAATATATGTCATCTAACCCTTCTACTATTGTTGTTACATACATTCCTACATACTTGTGTAATATTTTTCCTGACGGATATATTCTGTAAGTAAAATTTCTACTTCTGAACATAGCTTCTACAATATTCTTGATTTTAAGCAGGAATATCCAGTACTTTACAAGTGTTATTTTCACAATTGGTTTCTAATTGATTCAGATTCAGGTTTACAAAGTTCTCTTTTATTTCTTGATTATGAAGAGTTTTGAATAAATAATGCATGATAAATTTTACAAATACTTTTTAGTATCTTTTGAGATGATTGTTTCTATTTTCTCATCCAAACTATTAATGTAGCAACCTACATGAATATAACATATTATAGGGATTTTTTATTTTTCTTAATATATTTTTTATTTTTATTTTTTAAAAAAGGTATTTAGATTACATATATGTTACGTAAAAATATAGGGGATTCCCATATGCCCTGGTTCCTACACCTCCCACATTTTCCCACATTAACAGCATCTTTCATTAATGTGACACATTCGTTACAATTGATGAAAACATTTAAAAAGCACTGCCACTAAGCATGGATTATAGTTTACATTGTAGTTAACACTCTCTTCCGCACAATTTTGTAGGTTATGGTAAGATATGTGGATTTATTTCTTAATGTTGAACAATCTTTGCATTCCTGAAACAAAGCCTACTTGTCATACTCTATTTTGTTCTAATGTTCTGCTGTATTTGATTTGCTAATATTATGGTAAATCCATTGGCATTTATATCAGATTTTTTTTAGGTATTATACATGACTGGTTTTGGTTATTAGGGTTGTGATAGCCTCATAATTTGAATTGAGACAATATCCATCTTTTTAAAGTCCTAGAGAACTTTAAATAAATTAGTAACTATCTGGTCCTTAGATATTAGGATTTCTGTGATATCCCCCCCTACCCCCAAAGACATCCACATCCAGTTCCTGGAACCTGTGAATACTTTACCTTACAAGACCAAAGGGATTTACAGATGAGATCAATGTTAATGGCCTTGAGGTGGGGAGATTATCCTGTATTATCTGGGTGGGCCCAATTTCAATCTAATCAGAGTCCTCAAAAGTGGAAAAGGCTGGTAGGAAAGTGGGTCAGAGAATTGCAACTTGAGAATTATTACACTCACTTTTGCTGGCTTTGGAGAAGGAAGGGAACCACGAGTCAAGGAATGTGGCAGGCAGTCCTCAGTTTAGAGCCAGCAGGAAAATGGGGATCTGGTCCTACAAATACAAGGAACTAATTTTGCTAACAACTGGAATGAACAGGAAACAGATTCTTCCCTAGAGCCTCAGAAAGGAATGCCCAGTGAGACTCATGCTGGATTTCTGACCTACAGAACTGTAAGATAATAAATTTGAGTTGTGATAAGCCACTAAGTTTGTAGTAATTTGTTACGGCATCAATAGAAAATGAATATAGTTTTCTTTAAAATTTTTACGTTAGTTGATGTTTGTTTATGTAGATTTTCTACCTACTTGGGTTAATTTTGGCAGTTTAGATTTTATAGATTATTATCCTTTTCTAGATATTCAGGTTCATCAGATTAAACTGAAATATTTTATCATATCTAAATTGCAGTGGACTTTTAAAAATGATTACATAACTTTTTAAATTCAAAAAAGCAAAACACATTCAATGTGGAAAGCAGAGAAAGTATAGCAAAGTAAAGCAAAAGTATTGTAATCCGACAACCCAGCATAATTATTGCTAATGTTTGGTGTATGTTCCTCCAGGAAAACTCTATTTATATATTTGTCTATCTGTGTATTTATAGATAATTCTCTCTCTATATAAATTTGTAATATATGTATATACATATATTATGGGTATGACAATGTTTTCTCCAGCCTACTGTTTCAGTTGACAATGGATTATGAGCATTCTTTTTCTACGAAATGACTTTTCATGTTGTAATAGAATGGATGCACCACAATTTAAGTGTCCTTACCAATTGCTGGACATTTAGTTGCTTCTACTTTCCAGTGTCTTTTACACAGTTTATAGGCAGCCACATTCCTTTTCTGAATTAAAAATTGAAGATGTTTATGGGATTTAGTCCTCATCTCTTTTCATAGCAATTAATAAGTTAGATATAATGTTGATTATGAACGCTAAGCAAGTGATGGGCCATAGCTCAGAATCTACCATTTCTACCTAGTAAACCTGACTGGTAACACTTTCTCCTGCTGCTGTTATGGCAGGCCGGAAGCCACACGGAGCTTTGTAATAAAGCATCTTAAGTGGTCTTTGGCCATTTCTCTTTCACACCAAGAAGTGGTCTTTGACCATTTCTCTTGGTTTGGTGAAGGAGAGAGCTTTGAGCTTGGAATCATTTGACCTGGTTTTGAGTCCTTATTTTGTTACTTTTTTATAATTGATAATTTATAATTTATAATTGATAATTTATAATTCATAACCTAAGATTTTTTGAGAGGCTAAGTAAGAGAAAGTATAGGAAAGTGATTACTATCCTGTGCTATCTAATATGGTAGAAAATAGCCACATATGGATATTTAAATGTAAGTTAATTAAAATTAAATAAAATTAAACATTCAGTTCCTTAGTTGCCCAAAGCACACTTCATAAGTGTAGTAGTCACATGTGGGTAGTGACTACAATATTGAATAGTGCAGCTATACTTTTTATCACAAAAAGTTTTATTGGACAGTATATAGCACATGGATCTATAAAGACCATTGAGAAATTTAAAAATTATGTCTCTTGTCTTAATTTCCTTTTTTAAAAGAAATTTATTTTATTTATCCATTTCTCCCCACCCCTTTGTTGTTTGCACTTGCTGTGTCTGTTTGTCTTCCTTCTTTCTTTAGGAGGCACCGGGAACTGAACCTGGGACTTCCGATGTAGGAGGGAGGTGCCTAATTGCTTAAGCCACCTCCGCTCCCTGCTTTGCTGTGTCACTCATGTTTTTCTTCTTGTCTTTTTTTGCATCATCTTGTTGCGTCAGCTCGCTGCACCTGCCCATGGCACCATCTCACTGGACCAGGGACCTTCCATGTGGTACGCAGGAGCCAATTGCTTGAGCCACATCTGCTTCCCCCCCCCCCC
>JAQZBX010006522.1:12923-53028 GCA_029593785.1 Cabassous unicinctus | reverse complement strand
AAAAAAAAAAAAAAAAAAAAAACTTCCAAAAAGAAAAGTACAGGGGCAGATGGTTTTACTGGTGAATTTTATAAAACATTCTAAGTATAATTAATGCCAATCCTGCTCAAATGCTTCAAAAAAATTGAAGATACAGGAAAATTTCCTATCTCATTCTATGAGGCCAACATCACCATAATATCAAAGCCAGATAAAGATACCACAAGAAAGAAAATTACAGATCAATATCCCTTATGAATTTGGATGCAGGAATCCCCAAGAAAATATCATAAATACTATGAAATTGACTCCAACAGCACATCAAGTGATAGTTACCTCAGTTATGCAAGGATGGTTTAATGTAAGAAAATCAATTAATGTATCACATTAATAGAATGAAAGATAAATCACATGATCATCTAAATTGACTCAGAAAAGACATTTAACAAAATCCAGCACCTCTTCTAGATAAAAACGCATAGAAAGCTATGCATAGAAATAAATTTCTTCAACATGATAAAGAACATATATTTAAAAAAACCCAGCAAATATCATATTCTGTGGTGAAAACTGAAACCTATTTCCTTGAGATGAGGAACAAGTCAATAATGCCCACTGTTGCTACTTTTATTCAACACTGTACTAGAATTCTAGCCAGAGCAATTATTTAAAAAAAAGAAATAAAAGGCATCCAAATTGGAAAGATAGAAGTAAAACTTTCCCTACTTGCATATGACAAGACCCCATATAAAAAAAATCCTAAAAAATCAACAGCAAAGCTACTAGCACTTATAAACAAATTTCCTAATGTGGTTAGGTACAAGATCAACATGCAAAAATTGATAGTGTTTTATACATTAGTAATGAAAAATTGAAATGGAATCAGGGGGAAAAATCCATTTACAATAGTAAATAAAAGAATCAAATGTCTAGAAATAAATTTATCCAAGAATTTAAAGGACATGTAATTGGAACCTACAGAACTAAAAAAAAAAAAAAAAAATCAAAGAAGACCTTAATAAATTGAAAGATATTCTGTGCTTATGGATTGGTAGACTACATATTTGTTAAGATGTCAATTCTACCTATTTGTATATTCAGTCTCCTTCTTTGCAGAAAAGGGGAATCCAGATAGCAAATTTATATAGAAAGATAAGGGGCCCCAAAAAGTCAAAACTATCTCGAAAGAGGAGAATGAAGTTGGAGGATTCACACTTCCAGATTTTAACAGTTATTAAGAAGCTACCTCAAGCATAACAGTATGGTACTGGTACAAGGACAGATATATAGAATAATAGTATCAAATTCAGAGTTCATAAATAAACCTTCACATCAATGACCAGTTAATTTTTTTAGCTTGTATTACTATTTTTTTTGCCACATAGCAAATTACCAGAAACACAATGACATTAAACAACACCCATTTATTACCATGCAGTTTCTATGGGTCAGAAGTCCCGGAAAACTTAGCTGGCTCCTATGCTCAGGTTTTTACCAGGCAGAAATCAAGGTGTCCCCAGGGCTGGTTTTTCCTGCAGGTTTTAGGGAGAGTCCACTTCTAAAACCAGGACCTCATGTTAGGCAACGACCTCTTAAACTTTACACCAAAAGCATTATCAACAAAAGAAAATAAATAGATAAATGGTACTTCACCAAAATTATTTAAAAAATTGTGCATCAAAGGTATTTATTATGAAAGTAAAATGGGTATCTAAGGAATGGGGGAAATAATTGGAAACCACGTAAAATAATGTTTTAATATCCAGAAAATATAAAGAAATCCTACAACTTAACAACAAAAAGACAAACAATCCAATTAAAAATGGGTAAAAGTATTGAATAGACATTTCTCCAAAGAAGGTACACAAATGACCAAAAGGCACAAGAAAATATGCTCAATATCACTAGCTACTAAGGAAATGCAAATCAAACCACAGTGAGATATCATTTCACACCCAATAGTCACTCATTCCTTACTGGTGGGAATATTGGTGCAGTAGCTGTGGAAACAGTTTGAGGATTCCTCAGAAAACTAAGTATAGAATTTCCATTTGACCTGGCAACCCCACTTCTAGATATACAAAATAATTGAAACGAGGGACTTGAAAAGATATTTATATAATGATGTTTCTAGCAGTATTTTTCACCTTTGCCAAAGATGGATGCAGCACAAGTGTCCATCAGCAGATGAAAGTATAAACAAAATGTTGTGTATATACACAATTGAATATTATTTAGCTATAAATAAAAAAAGAAAAGCTCTGATGTATACAACAGTGTGGATGAACCTTGAAGATATAATGTTGAACGAAATTAGCAAAACACAATAGGAGAAATATTGTCTGATCTCATTGATCTGAAATAATCAGAACAAGCAAATTCATAGTCAGAAACTAAAATATAGGTTAAGCCGCTGAGTGAAGGTAGGGAATGAATAGTTAGTGCATAATTGGTACAGTTTCTGTTTGGGGTGCTGGAAAAGTTTCGTGGAGATGGTAGCACAACATTATGAATGTAATTTACACCACTGAATTGTATATTTGAACATGGGTCTTAAAGGAGTATTTGTGTTGTAGATGTGTTTCTAAAGTAAATTTTTAACAAACCTAGACTTTACCCTACAGAGTGAACCCTAATGTAAACTATATACTAATAAAAAATGGCATAATTATAATAATATTGTAGCATCAATTGTAACAAAGGTACCACATTAATGCAAAGTGTTAATAATAGGGAAAATTAATTTAAAAAATAAGAAAATAATGAAATATCAGGGAAAAAAATGACACCTCATATATTTTGATTTAGACTACTGAGGCAGGAGTGGTTTAATAATGACTTTTGATGAAATAATAAGACTAGATGTCTTCTGATCCAATTAGAGTATTATTTAAAAGGACCCTTGCTAACATTATTTTTAAAATACATTATTTACTGTAGATATTAATAAAATTATCATTCTACCTAAGTATACATAGATTCAAATTTTGAATTAAAATTTTGAAGTAATATGATGCAGTCAAGCTAGACTTCAAAAATTATCACTCACAGAAACTGATATTAAAAAGAAAAAAAGAGTAGACATTTAAAAAAGTGAACAAAGAAAACATGTTGAAGCAGTCAGACAAAGAAGGTTCCAAACCTCAGGTTCTAATCTTGTTGAAAGGAATACTCAGTAAAAGAAAGAAATTTGTACAATTTTAAAAATCACTATTTGGGTCCATAAAGATTCCAGATCTCTCTCCTCCATGTATATAGTACTAAAATAGGTAAGAAAAATACTGAGAATTCTTTCTACTAATCCCAACACACATACATTGACACACACACTACCTGAAGAGATGGATGAAGATGAGATTTAAGTGCCCTTGGAAGAAAAAGCCAGCATTCTTGTCACTTACATACCCCACCCCAGAGTGGAAATATGTTCTGGACCTCATCTACATGGTGGTTCTAGGCTAAAAAGATGTTTGGTAGGTGTTTTTAGAGGTAATTTTCTTCAGCAGTATTGAAGACTGAAAACAAAAGAGAATAAAAATGATCCTTTAGCAAAGCACATCATGGTGCAATCCCAGGTAAAATTAGTTCTTCCAAGGGAATGGCATAGAGTTTTATAAAAGAAACACATCAAAAAATTATGGTGACTGAGGCTGCCATGGGGTTATGGTGGAGGGTGGGATGCAATGTAAAGAAGTAGGGATTTTTGGTATGATGGAAATGTTCTACATTTTGATTGCTGTGATGTTTACACAGCTGCCTACATTTGCCCAAATTTGTAGAAGTGAACCTTTAATTTGAGGAAAATTATGTTTAAAAAATTATATCGCCATTAAGTTGACTGAAATTAAACTAATCACGATGGAGATGTAAATGTAAAAGGGTTGGTGAATGAAACATTGTGGTCCAGACACTCTTAATGGCCTCCTCAAAACAAAAGATGTGAGGAAGGAGGTTGTGAGCTGAGACTTAAATTGCAATTGTGAGGGCTGTGCAGTAGTGGGCAATATCAGTGCCACAATTAGGAGACAAAGTTTTGGCCACAGAAAATTGCAGAGTAGAATCAGAGTCTCCAAACTAAACCACAGGTTTTCAAAGAAGGCTGAAAAGGCTCAGGTGGTTGCAAGAAAGTTAAGGAAATAAAAGATATGAGTGACCATAGGAGATATGTAAGGATAGAGTGAGAAATTCTAACATATATGTTTAATCAAATATCCAAAAGTGGAGAATGAAGATGTTGAAGATACAATATTTGAAGGCATAATGATTGAGCATTTTCCTGAAGAAAATAAAGAGACATATCTAAGGCACAGTTTAAGCTATACATGATGAAGTCAAAGATACACAGATCTTAAAGCATTATAGGAATTCTCAGAAACACCAATGTCAAGGAAGATATTTTAAAAGTAGTCAGAGATATGTAGAATCATCTACATAGGAACAAAGAGTCATGACAGATTTCTCAGCAACTTAAGGCTGAAGACAGTGGGATAATGTATTTAATAAGATAAGAGAACATTATTGTGAGTCAAGATTTGTGTAACCATCAGAAGTTCTTTTTAAGAAAAAAGGCAGATAAAAAAAATCAGAAACACACAAAAACTGAGTTTACAATCAACAAGCCTAAACTAAAGAATCTCTAAAGGTGGTTCATGATAAGTAAAACGTACTCATGGAACTCATGAGGTTACTCTTAGATGCAAGAGAGAATGACAAACAGAGACTGGTAAAAATAAAAGTAAATTAAAGTGTCTTTCTGAATTTTTAAAAAGTGTCATTTGTGGTATTAAAGAGGACAAGATTAAAATACTGGAAAAGGATTTAAGTTAGGATGGGTCTGATTGAAGCCCTTACATGGTTTGTAGGGAGACTTAGATATTAAATTTAGACTCTGTAAAGGAAATTTTGCTTGGTGGAATTTTAAGTATAACCAATGAAAGAATATAGAGTATACAATTTATACACCAGTAAAGGGGTAAATTGAATAAGAAAATAAAGCAAAAACAATAAAAACTAAATATTTTTGGAGACAAGGGAGAAGAAAAATACATAGGATAAATAAAATCCTAATTTTAAGTTGGTAAACTTAATGCCATGTGTGTCAGCAATCATCACAAATGCACATAGATTAATATACTATTTAAAGAGTTGCTTCAAATCTGCCATTTTCTGTCCCTGTCTTGCATCCCAAATCTGTGTTTTCCTCACAGGTTCCATTCTGCCTGCTGGTACACTGCCTAAGGGGAATGATGGCCTCAGAGTCCACAGCCATTGCTGCCACGAACAAAATTGAAGAAGATGCTCCTGCTCCTTCTACCTCTGAAGATAAAGTGAACAGACTGGATGTCGATAGTGAAGCTAAGAAATGATTGGGTTTAGGACAGAAACATCTGGTGATGGTTGATATTCCAGCAGCTGTCAATGCATTCCAGGATGCAGCTAGTCTCTTAGGTAAGAAGTATGGAGAGACAGCTAATGAGTGTGGAGAAGCCTGCTTTTTCTATGGAAAATCACTTCTGTATTTGGCAAGAATGGAAAATGAGTGCTGGGAAATGCCCTGGAAGGTGTGCATATGGAAGAGGAGAAAGTAGAAAAACCAGAAGATGAATCTCTGGTAGAAAATAATGATAACATAAATAAGGAAGCAAGGGAAGAAATGAGAGAACTGGTTTGTGTTGCCATGGGAGAAAAAGAAGAAGCCCCCCAAAACAAAAGACAAAGCTGAAATTAATAAAGAACAGGAGATTGAAATGTAGAAGGGTGGAAGAGAAGAACCTGCAGAGGAGCTACAGGAAAAAGTTCAATCAACCCCAGATCAGTTAACTGAAACCACCAAAGGGGCAAAAGGAGCAGCATTAACAGAAGGGCTGAATGAAGCTGATGACACTTCTGGGAAGTGAGAACAGGAAGCACCAGATACTGAGGAAGGAAAATCAGTATCTGGAACAGATGTACAGGAACAAGATAGCAGAGTAAAAGGTCAGGAGAAGCAGGGAGAGGTATTTGTGAGCATAGAGAAGAGGCCAAAAGAAGCTTCAGAAGAGCAGCTTGTTGTGACTCTAGAAGAGCAGGGCACTGCAGTGAAGGTAGAAGCAGAGCCTGTAGACCCAACAGTCAAGCTAGTGGATGAAGGTGGGGAGGAGCCAAATGAGCATGTAGCTACCTCTGAAAAAGAACCAGGAAAGGCTGTTCTTGAGGGACAGCTGATAGGACAAGAATTGCCACCTGCTGAACAGTCACCAGAGGTGACAACGAAGGCTGCAGAGGCCTTGACAAAGAGCACAGTCCTCCCTCAGGATGGTGCAGTCCATGGACTGTCAGCTGCAGGAGACCAGACTCCTATTGAACCACAGACTTCTGCAGAAGGACTGACAGAAACAAAAGATGGCTCTAAAGTAGAGGAGAAAGTCAGAGCAGAGCTGGTTCCTAGTCAGGAGACCAAGCTGTCTGTCGAAGAAACTGAGGCAGCTGGAGATGGGGTAGAGACCAAGATAGCCCAGGAGGACTATCTTGAGAAATCAGCTGAAGAAAAAGTTGAGATGGCTGCAAATCAAGAGACACAAGAGGAAAAAGAAAAGATGAAAGAGGGTGAAGAAGCCGAAGGCTCAGAAGACGAGGATTAAGAAAATGACAAGGCTGAAGAAACACCAAATAATTCAGTTTTTGAAAATAAGACTCTTCAAGAAAATGAAGAGGAGGAGATTGAGAACCTAGAACTTGCCTAGGATTTGCTGGATTTAGCAAAAATCATTTTTAAAATGCAATAAACAAAAGAAGCTCAGCTTTATGCTGCAGAGGCACTTCCTAAACTTGGAGAAGTTATTGTTGAATCTGAGAATTTTGTCCAAGCTGTGGAGCAGTTTCAGGCTTGCTTAAGTACCTAGAAGCCCAAGACTGTCTCTTTGCAGAGACCCATTACTAGCTTGGCTTAGCCTATGAGTACAACTCTCAGTATGATGAGGCAGTGGTACAGTTCAGCAAATCTATTGAAGTCATTGAGAAGAGAATGGCTGTACTAAATGAGCAGATGAAGGAGGCTGAAGGATCACCAACTGAATATGAGAAAGAAATTAAGGAGCTGAAGGAACTGCTACCTGAAATTAGAGAGAAGATAGAAGATGCAAAGGAGTCCCAGCATAGTGGGAATGTAGTAAAACTGGCTCTGAAAGCTTCTCTAGTGGCAAGCTCTACTTCAGGTTTCACTTCTAGTGTAGGAAGCTCTTCAATCTCTATGATTGCCCATAGAAAGCCAACAAATGGTGCTTCCTCATCAAACTGTGTGACTGATATTTCCCACCTTGCCAGAAAGAAGAGGAAACTGGAGGAAGAGAGCTCCCCGAAAGATGATGCAAAGAAAGCCAAACGAGCCAGAGCTGAATGGAGTCAGTGGGGATGCTGTCCCCAGTGGAAATGAAATTTCAGAAAACATGGAGGAGGAGGCTGAGAATCAGGTGGAAAACTAGGTAGCAGTGGAGCAGACAGTGAAGGCTGGAGCTACAGTTGAAAGCACTGCATGTTAAGTGAGGGAGCAAAGCCTTCCTTCTGAGGGAAAATGTTTTTGTATGCAATGTATTTTATCACTTTTGGGTATTCTTTTTTTTTATTACTTCAGTAAAGGTTGTAAGCTAAGTTTGAGGCTTTGATGTTTTTTTCCTGAATATTGACTAAATCTGTGCCTTGGAGCACTGCAGGTTTTATGAGCTGCTCAAAGGCAGAGGCCATATCCCTCCCACCTCCCACCAGGTATATGAACTACAGAGACACTCACAGGAGCCATTTAGAACCCCATGCATATCCAGGCACAGGGACCCAAGTCCCCAGAGACCCAGGACAGAACATTAGCCACTGAGGATGCTGCATACGAAAGGGCCCCTGGTGGGAGAGAGAGACCACCAGCTGCAGCTGGCAAGGGCTGCACTTACTCAATCTACTTTCTGTTGGCTAGTTCACCTAAATGCAAAATGGACTTTGCTGGAGTGACCCACCTTCACGGATTGACCCCATCTGACCTCCCAGGGCAGGATACAGGGAAGACACCAGAGGCATAATAGTGTCACAGAGAAGGAGATAAAAGGGGTGGGGTTAAACTGAACTGCTGTAAGACCAGAGGGTCCCAGATAAACAGAGACAGAGAGTTTGTTAACAAAAGACTGGCCTTATAAGAATTACTAAAGGGAGTTCTGCAAGTTGAAAGGAAAAGACAGAAAAGAGTGGCTTGGTTTAAATGTGAAGAAATGAAGATATTTAGTAATGGCAACTAAAAGGGTAAATGCAAAACCCGATAGTATAGTATCCTTAATATACAACTCCACTTTTTAATTCCTGTAAGAGTCAGAATACAATTGAAGAAGCAAAAAGCATATGTCTTGAAAATGGACATGAATGGAATATTGTAACATTATTCAGCCATAAAAAGGAATGAAGTCCTGATACATGCGTGTGACAACATGGAAGAATCTTGAGGACATTATGCTGAGTGATATAAGTCAGACACAGAAAGGACAAATAGTGTATGATCTCACTGATATGAACTAGTTATAATAAGCAAACTCATAAATTTAGAATGTAGAATATAGATTACAAGGGTATAGATTGAGGTAGTGAATGAGGTATTGATGCTTTATTTGCACAGAATTTCTACTTGGGTTGATTGTAAAGGTTTGGAAATGGATGGTGGTGGTGATAGCACATTGTTGTGAGTGTAACTAACATCACTGAATTATATATATAGGTGAATGTGGTAAAAGGGGGGAACCTTAGGTCATATATGTTACTAGAATAAAAATGCAATAATAAAACATAGGACTGTATAATACAGTGAACCTTATTGTAGATGATGGACTATAGTAAATAATAAAAATATAAGAATTTTCTTTCATGAATTATAACAAATGTACAACAATAATACAAGATTTTAACAATAGGGTGGTATATGGGGAAAAATACACCTAATGTAAACTATGGTTGGTAGTTCCATTCCAGTAATCTTTCATCAATTATAACAGAGATAACTATTGTTAAAAAATTATACAATTACAAAAAATTGTCATCACCAATTGTAACAAATGTTCCATACCAATGTAAGGTGTTGGTGGTAGGATAATGTATAGGTATTCTGTGTTTTATGCATGATTTTTCTGTAAACCCACAACTTCTCTAATAAAAACATTTAAAACTACATTAGAAAAAAAAAAGTGGTTGTCAAATTGAGTTTTAAAAATAAATGAATAATTTTTAAGGAGACAAATCTAAAATATAAATACTTGGGAATGTCTAAATAAAGGGATTTTAAAATACCAGGTAAATGCATCCAAAAGAAAGTTTGCATAGCTTTAAGAATATCAACAAAATATAACTTAGGACAATAGATTATTAGGAATACAAGGTCATTTTCTAATAATAAAAGCCTCAATTTACCAGGAATATCTCTCTTTAATACACCTTATAAAACTACAGGGAGAAATAAAAAAATCTACTCTCACAAAGAAGAAATTAAAAACAATCCTTGCAATTATACCTATCTTGTGTGGAAAAAAGCTTATAAATATATAGGTAACTTTAAAAATGCAATTAGCAGAGATGAATCTTGGAGAATTTTTATTCCAATATTTCTTTGTATCTATCTAATTATCACTGAAAAATTAGGGATTACATATTATGACTAAGTATATGTGAAATATTCAAAAGTTGCCATGTACCAGGACATAATGATTTTTTTCAAAACTGGTAACATGTAGACCATGTTCTATGAAAACAATGACATACATTTTAATTCAATAAAATAGATTATTAAAAAATACTCAAACATTTGGAATACTAAAACAAACACATTTTAAAAAAATAGCTTATAGAAGATTGTGGAAGATGGCGATGGACTAACAGGCAGAACTGAATGCTCTCACAAAAACAATGGAAAAAGAGCCAAAAGCTGCCGGAGGGACCTGCTTTGAAGGTCAGCAGACGAGGACAGTGCTACCCAACTCCCAGGAGGGTGAAAGACAGAGAGGAAGAAGCCCAAATGAAAAATGTGAGTTACCAAGCCAGCTTGGTGACTGGTAAGGCTCCCCTCCCCCACCCCCCCAAGATATTAAGCTGGGGTAAAACACCTGGCTACTGTGGCCGACTGAGAGTGAAGCAGAAATCTTCCTCCCTGTTAGCAGTTTAAAGGAAAAGGGAGGGGAGGTTGGGTGCTTTTCTTCAGTGAATTTGTCCAGCAGAGCCTGCTTTGACTTTCTGATCTGGAGATTCAACACAGTAACACAGGAAAGCTGAGAAACACTTTGGCAGAAAGGTGCACTTACTAGCGCCATCTGCTGGCTAGTCTGGAAATTACATGGACTAAAACTGTTCTCTAAGCTTTCTGTATCCAACTCCTGGGAGAAAAACTGTGCCCCACTAGTGAGTCCTTGGCTCAATTTTCAAAACTTAAGCTGAACAATTTTAAAGACTGAGAATGAGTTGAACCAAACAGCAAAAAAGAGCTATGAAAAAAAAATAGGTGAGAGAGAAATTAACCATCAGAGTAAATTCACCAACATATTCAGATGCCTAGACATCAGCAAAAACCTGCAAGCCATATTAAAAAACAGAAAGAGATGACTCAGCCAAAAGAGCTAACCAAATATGCTGGAGAGATGCAGGATTAATACAATTAATCAGTGATAATCACACAATTCTCCTAAATCACTTCAAAGAATTTAAAGAAAATATGACTAAAGAAATGAAGGATATTAAGAATACAGTGGGAGAGTACAAAGAACAATTTGAAAGCCAGAAAGAAGACCTTATGGGAATGAAAGACATGATGGATGAGATTAAAAATACATTACAGGTACGTAAGAGCAGATTTGAATTGCTTGAAGACAAAATTAGTGATATTTGAAGACAGACATCTGAGCTGAAAAAGATAAGAGAACAGAAAGAGAAGAGAATGAAAAAATGGAACAGAGTCTCAGGGAATTGAACGACAATGTGAAATGCACAAACATTCATATTACTTGTGCCCCAGAAGGAGAAGAGAATGAAAAAGGGCAGAAAGAATATTTGAGGAAATAATGACCAAAAACTTCCCAAGACTTATGAAAGACATAAATATCAATATCCAAGAAAGACAACATACCCCAAACAGAATAAATCTGAATACAACTGCCACAAGACACCTACTATTCAGAATGACAAACATCAGAGATAAATAGAGGATACTGAAAACAGCAAGAGAAAAGAAAAGCATCACATAAAATTGAAACTTGATAAGATTAAGTGTCAACCTCTCATCAGAAACCATGGAGGGGAGAAGAAAGTGGTGTTACGTATTTAAAGTACTGAAAGAGAAAAACTGCCAGCCAAGAATTCTGTTCCTGGCAAAGCTGTCCTTCAAAAAATGAGGGTAAGTTCAAAGTCTTCACAGAGAAACAAAAACTAATAGAATATATTACCAAAAGACCAGGTTTGCAGGAGATACTAAAGGAGGTGCTGCAACCTGAAAGGAAAAAACAAGGACAAGAGATTTGAGGAAGACTTTAGCAATGAAGTTTTTTAGGAAGAGTAAACTAAAGGATAAGAAGACAGACTGTGGAATGATTTAAAAAGAGTGCTAAAGAACAAAATGGATCAAATAAGCAATGCCTTTACAGTAATAACACTGAATTTTAATAGATTGAAATACCCAATCAAAAGACATAAAGTGATAAAATGGATTAAAAAAAATATGAGCCCTCCATATATTGTCTACAAGAGACCCACCTCAGATGTAAGGACACAACCAGGTTAAAAGTGAAAGGTTGGAGAAAAAATATTCCATACAAATTGTAAACAAAAAAAGAGCTGGAGTAGACCAGATAAATGTAAAATAACAACAGTATAGTATATGAACAATAATTCCTCACTGCAACTGGCAAACTGTTCCTGTGATCAGTATTCTGTAATTTCTTTCATACAAAATAAACAGTTGTTTTTAATTGAGGAGGGCTGGAGAATAGATATATTTTTAGATACTTCATTTTTCTTTAACCCTTTCTTATTCATACTCTTTAATTAAAATAACCTATATCAATAATGATTTAGTATGACTACTGCTGAACAAAATTTTGTGGTTTTCTACTTCACTAATAAAATTATGAGTTGGCAAATTGTTATCTTCTGTAATTCATTCCAATAAGATGTGAAGAATCACAAATAGGAATTTGATTATCAAGAAAGAATTATGGCCTAAATGGAAATAAAATAACTCAACCAATAATTTATTTCATTCTTAGAAATTATGTCTAATAATTAGAGTTGTAATATAAAAATTAGAATTATGTTATAATTAATTTCTACTATATTTGAATTATATCTATAAATGCTTGTTGCTATGCTATCAATTTTTTATAATTGATTATATTAAATCTAACCTGGCCTTGCACTCTCATTTAAAATTTGTAATTTCTTTCAATCTAAATAAATAAATCTTAAAAAAAAAAACCTGAATAACCATATAATTGTTATAGAAATTAATCACCAGTTTACATTTACCCAGAAAGAAAACACTAGAAGTAAATTGTTTCTGGTAACTTCTCCATATTTTCACAGGTTATACTATTATTATATAACTTCACTGAGAAAATAGAAAAAAAAGAAAGAATACTCTCTGGCATAGTTTGTTTTTCCACTGAAATCCTTCAACAGAACCTACTGTGGAAGAATAAGTGACTAAGAGCCACAGCTGCTGACCCTTTGGATCCATCACTGCATGTATGCTGAGCTTGGTAGGGTTTAGTACAATCCCATTGTTCCCTAGTGAATACTCTTTCAATACACAATATCTGCTCAGTGATTCTCCATTAGTCTGACTCTTTCTATTAAATCGTCCTTCCTTCTTCTCTTTCCAGTGGGTCAAACTTGCATTGTGGTCTTAAGGCTCACTCTACATATTACTGCTTTCTCCATTTTTTTATTTAATTATAGCAGACAGTTCTCCCCATAACTTTCAATGCAGATCTAATCCAATTTTGGCATCACTTCTCAAAGACACAGAACTGATATGTATGATATTCAGCATATTTGAACAATCAAGCATTGAGTTTTGGGGACTGACTCACTTATCACTGGCTTAGGAAGATTCCATCTTGAAGGGAGTGTGGGACTGGAGAATCCTGGCAAAATGTGGCAGCTCAGTTGCTGAAGATTTTAATGGTAGTGACCTAAGAAAATCACAGAAGAGGAGAAAGCCCTTGCCAGTGTGATGATTCAGAGATTTAAAAGATATGAGGATATGAGACTGAAGAATATAGGCTTGGAACTTCTGGTGGCCAAGTTTACTGCCATTTGGAAAGGAGAGTGAGACAGAGGGGCAGAAAGACAGAGAAAGAGACAGAGAGACATACATGCAGAGAGAGAGAGCTACATTATTTGAGCATTTGAAGTCCTGAATTTTACTGTGTCTGAAGATAAATCCACTGGGACTTCTCAGTTACATGTGCTAATAAATTACTTCTTTTGGCTTTAAAAAAAAAAAAAGATTTGAGGGGAGGAAATCTCCTCAAAGTACACTGGAGTTGACAGTTCCACTAAGTTGCATTGATATCCTGCAAAGGGATAAGGAGAAACTGAAGAAAGTTAACAAACAATTAAAGGTAAGTGTGACAGACAGAGGGCCTCATCGTTGGTAGTTTACAAAAGACCTCTATCTCTTGCAGTTGAAATGTACAGATGAGAAGAAGTCACAGCATATGATAGTTTGAATCAGAGAGTTCCAGCAATGTTTAAACTCTCAACAAGGTTAATATGATGACTCTGGGAAAACCTGGAACCCTAACATATGGGATTGGGACATCTGGATGTATGCCTCCAAGAGTTTTGTTTCAGGATTCTCCTGAATCCTCCAAACTTGCCAAGAATGACCCACTCAAACCCTAGTAGAGGCTGCTCCCACAAAGGAAGCAGCTATCACACTCAGGAGCTGCCCACTTGTCCTAGGCTGCCACACTGAAAATAAGGAATATATACAAGAATAACTTGGCTGAAGACATGCTAACCACATAAAGGAGGAAAGATATACACTGAAAGAAGCTAAAATTGCAGCATTGGTAGGGACTAGAGGAGTACCCTGGGGATTGTGTTTTGTGAGTGGTTGATCAAGGGGTCTAGAACCTAAGACTGAGTAGGCAAGAATTCATTGAGTTGGAGGTGTCTTTCTTGGGACATGAGATTAAACACTCTGATGAGGACCTCAGGGGATAGGGATAATTTGCAATTAGATTAAATTATATCATCCTGGAGAGTGCTCTGTATGACTTGAATTTCTGTTACCCAAAGTATGTTGCCAAGGGACACAACAAAGATCTAATTGAACTGCAATGTATGGCTATGCCCAGGGAACTTTGTGCAACCTTTGGCTCCAAGGCTCAACCAGAGAGAATAGTACACATCCTGGTAGGGGTCATTGACTATGATCATCAGGAGGAAGTAGCACTTCTTTACAAAATGGAGGAATGGAGGTATATGCGTGAAACCCAGGTGATCCACTTGGATGCAACATGTTACTCTCTTGTATAATTGTCACTCTAAATGTATACATACAGCAGCCCAAACTGAGAGGAAAGTTATTATGAAGAGCTCAGATTCCCAGGAAAGAAACTTTTTGTGAACCACCTGGTAATCTGCCAAGACCATCCAAGATGCTAGCTGATGGGAAAAGCGAAGTCACAATTTATAGTGGAGGAAGGAAAAGATGTGTACCAGGTGCAGCCCCATGACCAACTGTAGCCGTAGTTTATCCCTCTAATCCCTCTCTAGTCTAAGTTTCCCCCAGGAAAGGAGACCCGCAAGAACAATAAAGGAGATTTTTCTTGAATCTGCATGGAGAATGGTGGCCTAAAAGTAGACTCTGGCAGCCTTGTAGTTACACCACTCAGATACCCTTCAAGAGCATTGTTGATTAACTTTCCCAGATTTCCTTTAGATTCACCACTGCATTGGCTTCTCCTGGGCTTCTCCTAGTTAATAACTAAACATGGCAGATATGCTAGTCCTGGCCCATTCCTCACTGATGAGGGACCCTTATAGTAAATACCCTTTGCTTGGGACCACCCCCTCTGCCAGGATGAAAAATTTCTCAAAACTGTGCTAAAGTCTGAGTCTCTTCTAACTAATCTTCCTTTCCTTTCTCCTTCCACAGGTGTCAGGCCTGCATCATTTCTCATTTCTATTGCTCCCTCCCCCTTTGTCCTTCAGAAGCATTTTCAACAATAAATCTCCTGCATGTTTCCTCTCTACATGGATCCTGCTTTTTGTAAGAGTGAAACTGACATAGGGGGTGAATCTAGGTAACAAAACTAAGGAAATGGGGAAAATGAGACATAAATCACAATGAATTTTAATTTCTTGTCAAATTATTTTTCTGCAACTATTTTTTGATTATTTGAAATTTCACCATGTTTTAATGTAGGGAAAGAGAATGATACTGATAGAATTTCCTAATATTACATGACCTTTGCCTTCCTTGATGAGATTAATTAGGTCATGGTATGTTTTGTTTTTCTTTATTAAAGAAATTTTGGGTTTATAGGACAATCATGCATAAAATACAGGATTCCCAGATACCACCTCACCACCAGCATATCATATTGGTGTGGAATATTTTTTACAATTGATGATAGCATATTTTTATAATAACACTATTAACTAAAGTCTATGGTTTAACTTAGGTTTCGCTCTTTCTGTAGTGTAGCTCCATCGATTAAAAAAAAAATTAATCCTTTACCACATATACAATCTAATAGTTCCCTTATAAATTACATACTGATATATATTTCAGTGCTCTTAATTGTGTTCACCCTGTTCTGCTACTGTCACCACCATCCATTACCAAAACATCTCCATCATTCCCAATAGGAACCTGGTACGTTTTAAGCCTTAACTTTTCATTCCCTATCCTCATCCCACCTCCTGGTAACTGATTTGCTGTATTCTGACTCTATGAGTTTGCTTATTCTAATTGTTTCAAATCAGTGAGATCATACATTATTTGCCTTCTTGTGTCTGGCTTATTTCATTCAACATGATGTCTTCAAGGTTAACCATGTAGTCACATATATCAGAATTTCATTCTTTTTTATGGCTGAATAAAATTCCATTTGTATATATACCACATTTCATTTATCCATTCATTGGTTGATGGACATTTGGATTGCTTCCATCTTTTGGCAATTGTGAATAATGCCACTGTGAACATTGGTGTGCAAATATCTGTTCAAGTCCCAGGTTTCAATTCTTTTGGGTATATACCAAGTAGTGGGATTGCTGGGCAAAATGGCAGTTCTTTACTAAATTTTTTTGAGGTATTTCTTAATTCCTCAATTACAAAATGGGACAGCGGCTATCCCATTTTATATTCCCACCAGCAATGTGTGAGTGTTCTTATTTCTTTGCATCCTGTCACTATGTATTTTAACTTATACATTGTCAAATTTTGTTTCTAATACAAATGTTATGATTAAGGATTTCACTTTTATGTTTATAAAAAATGTCTGTAACATCTTCTATGGTATCCTTGTTTGAATTTCATAATAATGACCTCAGAATTATTTGGGGCATGGAGCAAATTCTTGTGATTTACCATACTACGTCTTTTTGGTCCACTTGATTTATCACATCTCTCATACCTACTTCACTGAAGCACAGGTGTGGATATGAGCTCAAAGATGTTGTCAGTGCCAATACAGAAATAGATGGTGGTCTCTGAAAAAGTGTTTATTTCTACCTTCACACAGCATGTATTTTATTAAGAACCTTCTATGTGTTAGACATTGTTCTATATATGGGAGATATAGTGGTTAAAATGCCAATGTCTATTCCTTATGAAATGTATATTCTAGTTAAGGGAGAAGTAAACAATTTAGTCACAAATAAATCACATCATTTGAAATAAGGATAAATATTATGAAGAAAAATAGGATAATCGAATATAAAGCACTAAGGATTTATTACTTTATATAGTATAATCAGGCTGACCCTCTAAAGGTGTGGCATCTAAGCTGAAATAAAAATATTATAAGAATATAACCATGCATGTATTATTGGAAAGAATATTTTAGGAAAGTGAGAGTTAGTATGAAGACATTATAGTGGGAAGAAACATGTTTGTTTCTTGGAGTAGAAAGAGGCTTCTTATAGCTGAATAATAGAAATGAGGTGGGAGTGGTAGAAGATGAATTCAGGATGGCAGACTGAGACAGAGCATATAGAACTTTATGCAAATTAAGTGAACATTAGCAGGCACATGTTTTATTAACTACCAAGGATCATTTCCTACCAAAACAATGACCCTTGAAAAAAATTTCTAATAAATCAAAGGAAGCCTTTGGAGTTATGAAAACTAATGTTAAAATTTATTTTTCATATGAGAAGTGACACTCTTAGTAATGAAATAATTTGCCAGAAATATCATTCGTATCTTTACATTGAATGAGATGGAAATGCAATACAGGCACTCTGTAGCTCATAATTGACCAAAGTCAATTTTAGAGTTAATTGTCTTAACCTCATTAGACAGCAGGCAAATTCTAATGTCCTTTCTCTGTGCTTTGTAAGTACTCTGACCCTTAGCTTCTCAGTACCACTGAAGGACTTGATTTATCAAACAATTTGAGCATATATTTTAATATGTAAATGAATTATGCTACAATTTTTTTAATTAAATCCGATATTATCAAATTAAAGATACACTTATATTTCTGATTTCCTATTTTTCTTGATGGATAGGAGAATAATATTGTTTTGTTTCCATAAAATCTAAAACTACTTGACAAATTGTGAAATTCAATCTTAATTAAAATGGATGGATCCTTTCTTACATGTTATATAGTAGGCTAGATAGAGATAGTGTGAGCAAGTGGCAGAGGAAGGAAGAGAGAGATGATAGAGCTAGACCTAGAGTTAGATCTAGAGCTAGACAGTGAGAGAGAGAGAGAGAGAGAGAGAGAGAGAGAGAGAGAGAGAGAGAGAGAGAGAGAGAGAAAATCACAAGGCAAAAGCAGAGCAAACCAATCATAATCTTTCCTTAGTGGTGAAACACTAAAGCAAGCTCATTAGCGGTCAGACAAGGATGACCATTACTACCATGCGCATAGAACATTATCTTATATAAACTAGCAAATGCATTTAGTGAAAATTAACATGCATGTGTGTGTGAATTATGTAAATATATAGTGTTAATGCATATAGTATTTTATATTTTTAAAGGAAGCAAACATTTATTATTGTTGAATAAGATACTCAGATTAGATGATTGTATAGCTGGAAAGACCCCAAAAGTCAGCTGAAAAGTCATTAGGAAGAAATGAGAATTCAGATTCTGAATGCTTGCCTAAGTATATAAGGTAATACCCATTAGAAAAAATTACTGGAATAAAATCCCATAAGCAGTAAAAAATAAAACTCAAAAGTTTAGAATTTTAAGCTAAATAAGATATGTCTAGGACTTAAAAGAAGAAAATTTAAAAGCTCTGCAAAGGGCCAAAAAAAGTTTATGAAATGTTCATTGATTTAAAAAAAATCAAATAATAATTTGCCATATTATCTACCTTGTATTATCACTTCCATATTTTGGGGGGTATAAATCCATGATTCCAAAAAATTGTATTCAATGCAATGTTGCTCAGTGGTTCTTGGTAGATTAAAGAAAGTTCCAAAGGAAATGCTAAATTATTTTGCTTTCAAATAATGTTTAAAGCTAATAAGTAAAAAATTAGAATATGTAAAAGTATAAATGAAGAATTATATGCTTAACTTTAAAAAAAAGTATGAGTTAATTCACCAGTGCTTTAGAAATGATTTTTAGATTATTTTAACATTTCCAAATACTGCAAAATATGTAGTAAAAATATTTTTTCAATTTATACTGTAAACTTAGGAAATGGAATTTATTGCTTCAAACAAAGCAAAGTAGAGGAGTAGACTTGATGCAGGATGGGAATAAATATCTTTTTGAGCAACTGTTCCATATATTGAGCAGGTCATAAAGATATGCAAAACTATATTAAAAAAGAGATGTGAGCTTTTGGCATTTTATAATGTATAATAAAATATAATGCAAATGTTGATTTTTATTTTGTATTGGTTCTTATTTCAAAATCTATTATAATATTTATTTATTATTATTTTTAGAGTTATAAAGTAGAAGGGCTCTATATGAATCAAGTTTTGATCATTTTGTGAAAAGAATTTACCTAGGAAACATTATTATGCTTTTTCTACATAAATCTAGACATACATTCTATGTATTAGCTCCTATAGGTATTCTGTCAGCACACTGTTTCACAAGTGTTTCTTGGTTGAAATATTTTGATATTAATTGACTCTAGCTGCCTTTTTGACAGCAATTCCTTGGAAAATATGATCTCAAATTTAGTCTCAAAAAATGTAGTTAAAACTTCCTTTTCTTAATTTCCTCTTTAAGTTCTGGGGCCTTGTTTTTTCCATAAGGGTTTACTTCTGTTTAAAACATTCTTAAGGTGGCTAATTAAAAAACCAGTATGAATCCTAAATCTTTGCTTTCAAAATAAATTCCTGCTGTCATTCATCATACAGTTTATCTCTTGGAGTTACCCATGTGAGTAGCAGTTCACTTGTAAATCAACTTGCAATTTGGAATTTTTTCCTTTGTAACTCTAAATTTTGGGCTCATGTTTAAAGTCAGTGTTTGTTTCCTCTGCCCAAATATCTTACTATTGTAATATGATTTTTCTGATTCCAATTACACAGGGTCTTAGTATGTCTTTATTTTAGATACATAGTTGCCACTTCCAGGGAGATGCACTAGAACTCCCAATGTGAATTTCAAATATGCTACAAAGTAAAAATTTCAGATGAGTCATCTTAAAACCAACCTCCAAATAAGGTTAAAAACTGTTCAGCTTTTTCTCACAGTGATGAGCAACAGGAGAAAAAAATGAATCAATTGATGGAAATACTTTATTGAAAGGGCTATAAGACCTGAATCTATTCAATAGATTCAAGAGCGCTATAGTTATTTTTATTTATGTAAAAATAATCTGCAGCAGAAGCCTGGCTTCTTCCAAGAAAAAGAAATAATAATGATAATAATAATAATAATGCCTATAAGGGGACTTTGGCCAGTTCCTTTCACTCTATGTTATCCCAAATGCTACATGTGTGTGATTCCTGGTAGGTAAGTAGGAAGCACAGCTGCTAACATACCTATTGAAACTCAAATCCACATCTGTTGCAGTATTGCAGAAAAGATTCTTCATTAATTTATTTTCTGTAACATCCTTCTTCCACCACTCCTGAAAGAGATGCAAGACATTTCTGTAAAACATCTGGACCCTCTGCTAAAAGGAGGCATTTCTTATCTTAGACTTTCTCATTAATTTTAGTATAATTTGCTATCATTATGTAGTGAATCACTGAAAATAACATTAATGTCAGATATGTTAAGTCAAAATATGTATTTTTGAATTTATTTTTTAAGAAATCTTCACTATTTCAATTGTCTCAGGCTTTCCAAGAGATAAAAAAACAGCAAGTAACCTTTTTTCCCTAGTAGGGCAAATTAATTTTCTTGAGTCATTTCTTTTTCTTAAGATTCTGTATTCCTTAAATATTTAGATCTCTAAAAGTTGCCTTAAAATAATTTCAGTACTAAAATAGAAAATCAAATTTTTATAATCACTGATATTTTAGATTAAGATTCTAACAATATGTTTTTTATTTATTATATTGCACAATGATTGTAGTGTTTATTCATTCTTACATATACTCGTAACTTAGGAAATGACTGAGTTATCATTGATCTAAGAGCTATAGTGCAGGTATTTTCTAAATTCTTACAGTTTGCTACTCAATATTTATTGGTTATATATGGCACAGTATCTATTTTAATCAGGATAGCTTTAAGTGGTATGAAATCATGAGGCTCTATACTGGGAGCAATGAAAACTACTTCAGCAATAAAAAATAATTCCCAAACTAGAGAGGTGTGAAAGCTATGAGGATTTAAGGTAAGAAAGCAACTTTGCTCAGAATATCTAAAATCAGCACATGAGCAAATTTATGCAACATGATGCAAACTACAAAATTTCTCCTCATGTTTAGCTGCATTTTTCAATTATATCATACAATATTCCCAAAACTTTCTTAGTGCAATTAAGGATGAAATAATTTATAAAATTTACAGGGCTTGTCTAGTGCATTGCTGAACTATAATGAAAACTTTTAATCTGATGAAAAATACACTTTTTTTCTGGAAGAGATGGAAAAAGAATAGCAGCTATGTACGGTAGGGTAAGCATAGAGGGATTGAGAGGTAATGAGGTTTATTTTGTTGGTTTGTTTTTTGTTTTTTTCATTATTATTGGAGTAATGAAAATGCTCTAAAAATGATTGAAGTGATGAATGTACAAATATGTGGTTATACTGAATACCATTGATTGTACACTTTGGATGGATTTATGCTTTATTAATATGTACCAATAAAATTGATTTGTTAAAAACTAAGTGTATAAATACACATTTTTCCCAAAATAAAACATAAATGCAAATAAAACAAAAGGTATGAACAGAGGTTAATGAGAGGAAGGCTGGTAGAAAGTGAATCAGAGTCAAGAACCAGAGCACATGACATATTTTAGTCCTTCATAAGGAATTTGGCTTTTAGTTTAATGTGGATATATTTGGAAGGATTTAGGCAAGAGTTTCTTGCTATAATTTAACCATTTTAAAAAAAAATGTTCTCTCTACTGTTTTGAGAATAAGTTACAAAAGAAAGGGACATAATCAGAGCGGTCATAAATAAGGCTAAAAAATGGTGCCATAATAGTATCAGAAACAAGTCAAAATATATATTTTTGAAAGCCACCTTCTAAGGGGTTCAGATGGCACAATTAATTACACAATGGAGTGTCATAGCTCCCCATGTCAACTGCCTCTGTCACATCAGCACCTCTCTCTCTGCTCCGACCTACAGCCTCACCAGGGCTTCTTTATGATCAAGAAAAATATTAGGCCAGGTTTACAGTATGGTCAGTTCAATAAGTTTTGGAAGCCGAAAACTGGCTGCTGCCAACTACAGTCCCACAATGAAAGAAAATGTTTAGAGGAAATGCAAATAGTAAACAGATTTTCAAGCAGTACACTTGGTCATCAACTTGGTGTAGAGGAAGAAATGGCTAGAGGTAAGGCTGTACATAGACTACTGGTAGAAGTGAAAGTCTTGACTGTTTAGTCTGGGTTTGGAAGGGGCAAGGCTGGAAGACCATTGGTGAGAATATCTTGGATAGAGGCTTATGAATAAATCCATGAGGATCAGCAAAAGTGTATCAGGTTTTGCAACTTATGTCCTGAGAGAACCTTCTACAGAAGGGATACTGAACAGCCATGCATATAGAATAATTCATTCATGGATGTTAGTCCATCTCCATCCTTAGTCACCACTGTGCTTGCTTAATAATCCCATGAACAGACTTATCATGGTGACATCTATGGAGGATATGCACGGGACCAATAACATGAGTTCTTTCCAGGTTATTGTAGCTACTGCCATTGTTATAGTTAATGAGCAATACCAATTCTATGTCCTCACTATGTTATCTTCTAAGAGACTAAGTAGTTTCTTAATGACAAGTAAGTTCATCAGTTTATTTCAATTACGTGTTTTCATTCTCACCCACAATTATATGGTCAACATTAGTATTCAAGCATTCATAAAGAAATGATTTGTCTTGGAGCCAGAGACCTACAACATAGTAAAGGTTCGTAACCACAGGCCCACAGATACAGCCATATTTGGAAACTGCTAAATTGATAGAATATTGAAATGACCTCCTGCAAGTTTAACTGACATACTATTTGAATTAAAACACCCTGCAGGTTTGGGGGGATGGGTCACCATCAAGATAGGGTATTTCTTTGAACTGATGGTCATTCTATAGTGTTGTGTGACTAAAAGTTAGAATACATGGGTTTGGGATCCAAGGTACAGAATTAGTAGTGCCTCCTCTCTCTACTCCCAGTAGCCCAATATAACTCAAGAATTATCTCTTCCCATCCTTACAACCTTAGGATCTATGAGATTGCAAGTTCTGGTTTGCCAGTGAGTAAGGAGAGATGGGAACAATTCTACCAGGGGACGAAGTGATCATTTCCTTAAACCTAAAACTATAGTTGCTACCTGGTTCTTTGGATTCTCATGACAGAAAAACCACAGGAAAAGAGGTAGTTTTTCCATCACAGCGGTGGTAGTTGACCCTTAATATCATGAAGACATAGCATTATTGCTATATAAAGAGGTGAGATGAGAATAGGTCAAAAAATCAAGAGATATAATGGGGTGCTTCTTAGTGTTTCATGACTAGTGTTAACTGTGAATAGACAATTACAGAAACCACAGCTTGTCAAAGGCCAAAAAATCAGGGGTTAAGATCTCTCAGGCATAAAGATTTGGATTCTCCTCTCTGAAAGCAACCTGCATCATAAAAAGGCTTTGTCAAAATTAAGGAGGATCTAGAATGGATGGTAGTAGAAGAAAATGATAATTATCAATTATGGCCTCTTTGCATTTTAATTTTTTAACATTATTGTTGTAATTATTATTTCAGAAATTGTGAGTAGTCATCACTGTGGAGAATAAGCACCTTGCCATAACTTAGTGAATCCAAATTGTTAAAGTAGTAAACTAGACCATAAGAGATTCTGCTGCTGTGTCCATCCATGTCACCTTGTCACTTATTGTGTTCTACAGGCCAACTCAATAGTTTCCTACTGCAGGTACCAGTCCATCATTGTTGAAAGGAATTGATACCACAAATGCCTCTCTACCAATAACTGCTAGGAGCTGGTGGATCAATATCCGCAGTTGAAAACTGCTCATAAAACTTACATTTTATTAGCTACCTTCTCTATAAGTGCTTCTTGTTATCACCTCCCAAATGACATATTTTCACTCAAAGTCTTGGCTCTGACATGCCTTGGGGGAAAGCTTATTGAAAGCAGTCAAATAGGTATTCTGTACCCTCTGTTCCTATAAACATATAGAACAATAAAGGGAAAAGTTCCCTTTCTATTGGAATCCTGGTAATGTCAGCTTAGTATATCTCTCTGCAGAATAACAAAATTTCATGGGATTGTGCTCATTTTGATACTTCTTTCTTTGAAAGTATTCATCTCATCAGCTCCCTATCATATTAGAACTCTAGGTTGCTAATTGTGTCTTCATGCTTTCTTTTGCACAATAGTCACCATGTACAACTTTGGGTGATGATGTTCATTCCTCTTCTAAAGCAACCTCATCCTGATAAAAGATAAACTAAAAGACTGAACCAAAAAGTTTAAATAAATATATTATTTATGTAAAATAATAGGGAAATAGGACAGGGGAATCTGGATCTGTTGGCTCATATGGCTCAAGTGGCAGGATTTGCATTAGAACTTGGACCAGTTAGAAAGTTTTCTCTTGACATATACCCTATTTAAAATTGGTAACATTAAAGATTTTTTGAAAAATGTATTGTAGAAGAATATCTAAATCCAAAAATGTCAGCCGAGTGAGTGTTCCTCTTTCGCAGGGGTAAAGAGTTCAACAAGTCAGCAACTGATATTCTGTTTTGGAGGCAGTATTTCAACATGCCCCAGGGCACTATAATCCAGAAGCTTTACTGTATGTCAACTTGGTGTTTGTGTGTGTGTGTGTGTGTGTGTGTATGCGTGTACGTTTCTTCCATTATTTGGCACATAAACGTATTACCAGCATATCCAGGGTACCTGCTACTTCTTGTTTTCCAAGTTCAATCGGTCTGATTTACAATCTATAAGATAGATCTACATGATGGCTCTAAAAGAGAAGGTACTCAGTGATTCTGTCATTTAGATAAGGACAGAAATTTGCAGTTAGACAGAAAGAAATGATGTTGTTCCTGTCAGCTGAAAGCAAGTTATAAATGGTATTCCTGAGATAGAAAATAAATTATTTACTAACTTGAAGGCTGCATAAAAAGTGACAGGAACTATGTTGATTTGGTCAAGTAAAGAGATTGCATGAAGAGAAATAGCTGCAATTGAAGTGAACACCAGTTACACTTATGGTAATCCATGCATATTCTCCAAGATTTGTTTGATTTTTACATAGACTAAATAAGCTAAAAAATGAGGGAGGTGGTATAAATTCTCTGTCCTCAATTTTTTAAATGCTTGATGAAGTCATTCCTCTCTGCCACCCACCATAGATGTGGTATTATATATTTATTTATTTATTCTATTTTTAGTAAAGAGGGAAAGTTATGGGGCTCTACCATGGCTCTCTTAACAATGAGAGCCAAGGTGGGTATTCTGTCAAGTATTAGTTATGGTTTCTTCATATTTGTAGGACTGGAGGAATAAGCACAGGGTGGGTTCATAAATACACTTGAATTTTTATGGATATTTTCTGTCCAAAAATCCATCTATCCTCTACCTATCTTTAGTTTTCAGTCTGAGGGTAGAATCACAATGACTTTCATATTATCTCAAAGTCTCTGGTATGCATATTTTCCCTTGGAAATGTCCACAAGTCTTTGAAGCATACCGGAGGCAATGTTAGCATATTTGTCCTCCCAGGAATTTAGTCCCCTCTTTATTCAAGGGTTTCTGTGTCTGTGAATTGGCTGATGTTTAGAGATTACATGAAGGTCCCTGACTCTTCAATGTAATGACTTAAATCAGGCTATGTTCTCCAGACCTAGAGGGTTTTTTAATCTATTTTTTTAATCACTGACCCAATCCCAATAGGGCTTCTTGATTTGATTGCTCTTCCACATCTACTTTAGTGCTAGGGTCATTAAGATCACTTAGACCCCACCAAAGACCCCACAGTTCACTCTTTTTTTATTATAAAACTGAAACTGCTAGTTATTACAATAACCAAGCCTGTTTTGTCCGTAGCAGTTACCTGCTGTAGTTACTGATGATCTCAAACAGTACCATTCAAGATCTGAGTGCAGGAAACAGAAACTTCTCGAGAAATTTCAAGCAGAAAGCAATTTAATGCAAGCAATTAGATACTTAAAAGGTCATTGGAAAGACTGAAGGATTGGAAATGAGGAGACCATCTTTGGACTGTTGGTCTCACATTCACATGCATGGGTCTGTAATAGCAAGGTCAGTAAAGTATTACTGCCACTGCTGTTATTTATATTGCTCTCACTGATAAAACTGCCTCTGATACCTCTAAAGCTAATAACTAGCTAACAGAATACATATTCTATCTATTGCACATTCTCAAGGACTGTATACTCTGCCTCCATTCTACTTTTCATGTCTGATGCTTTTGCATCTATTCTGCTCTATATTCTAAGTTGAAAAAGTCTTGAAACTGTAATTCTGCTTTGCAACTTTTCCACATAAGAAAGTGAAATATTTTCACCAAAGATTGCTTTGTCTCAAATTACCATTCATTTTACCTGCATGTGTTTTGCATTATAATATCATTAGCATATAGAGGTTGTTGACAAGAAAATTGAAAGTGATGAAAAATAATAATAGCTAATTATTTTGAGGGCTTGTGATGTGCTAAGCACTATTTTTCACATGTTACATGTATTGGTTCTTTTATTCTTCACAATTACGCTATGGGAGTACTATAATTATCTTATTTTACAGATGAGGAAGCTAAAGCACAAGATGACAAATGAAACACCAACTGTCACATCAGTAAGTGGCAGAACTGGGTTTCAAATTCTGGTAGTGCATGTTTTCAGACGATGTGCCCTTAGTTAGATTGATTTGCTACCTCTTAGTTTAATATTTTTTAGCATGAGTCTCTACCTTACTGAGCTGTGATTATTCTCTTGGTTTATCTCTCTGTTGCTGTAGCAAGAATATAAAACCATCTAGAGATCTTCAACCTCTTCATTTTTTTTCCAGTTCTTTCTCAAGGCTTCCTTGACAAGGGCAGTCTTCCCTATATCCGCTAAATTAACTCATTTCATATCTTCTACATAAACTTGACACTTAACTTCATAAAAAAGAAATTTTCAGTTAACATAAGGCTCTTGACTTAAACCCTACTTAATTCATAATACATTGTTTGGGATTGAATCACATCCTCTGCTAAAAGCATGTTCAGTTCCCAAGTCCTTGTTCTGTGGGCATGTACCCATTTCAAAACAAGATCTTTGAAGATGTTATTAGTTAGAGTGTGCCCAAACTGAATGAGAGGGGCCCTTAATCCAAATATGGCTGAAGTCCTTATACACAGAGGACATCGGACATGGGAAAAAAGATGTGAAGGAGAAGAAGCCAAAAATCAAAAGAACCCAGAGAAAAAATAAGATATCACCATGGGCATTGTCATGTGACAGAAAGCCAAAGACCAAGGATGGCCTACAGCAAGCCCCAGAACACCAGTCTTTAGGAAGAAGGCAGAGCCTTGCTGATACCTTGATTTTGCACTTCTTTTAGCCTCAAAACTGTGAGCCAATAAATTCCCATTGTTTAATCTAGCCCATTATATAGTATCTGTAATAGCAGCTGGGAAAAGAAAACAAACATTTATACAAGTTTGCGGTTCCAACACATATTTAACAAAAAATAAGGATGTCTACCGTATATTGAAATTTATTTATTTATTTATTTATTTACCTATCTATCTACTTATTTATTTGAATGCTGGTGATGGAGTAAAATCATGTTAAGTTATTGCAGGAAAAGGAGGTATAGAACTTGTGTATTTGCATGTATTTGTAATAACTTTAGAGGTTATTGATAATAATTTTCGATATCAAAATATATTCACAAATACTCTGCTTTTCTTTCCATTAATAAAACCACTATTTTTCCTCATTAGGATAGTTTGGGGAATTATATGCTAATGAAATACTGCCTAAAACAAAAGAGAAAAAGAGTAAAGTGAATTAACTTAGAATATTGAAAGAGTTAGGACAAATGGCATATAACTTGATGTAAAAATGATACTTCCCAAGCTAGAAATTAATTAAATGACCTTTAAAATATATTAGATAAAATATATATAATCATTATGAGAATAACATATGTATGATTCTCTTAACAGGAAGAAAATTGTATATCAGCCCTTACTCCAATGTGTCCACTAATTGCTATTCCTTTCTCACCCGTCTGGGTTGCCCAAGTAGCTGGCAGTGAATAGTAAATGGTAAGGTAATATGTATAGTACCTTATATAAGCACAGATTTGCGAATATCTGATTTCTGCCCAAATTGGATTATTAGGAACCTAAAAATGACTTTTCTAAGCCGCAAGTACTTCATTTGTGAAATTATAAAACTGGTTGCTAGGATATTAAAAACATTTTGTTCTGAAATTCAACTAGTTAATTTTTATTATCTTCCTATGTATTTGAAAGCATAGATCATTCTTATCCATCATTGGTAGATAATTCAACTCATGAATTACCGTGTAATTAACACTGCTTAAAATAATAGAGTGATTTAAATATATGGTTTAACTCACAATCAGAGTTAGAATCTATGACTAGAAACTTTGGATTACTCAGTCTTTCAGTCTGCATGACTTGGAGTTCAATACATTTATGTATACAGTGTAGCATTCAGCACTTTCCCATATCCAGAGCTGATCCCTAATGATTCCACTGATTGTTTTAAACTTTAGTACAGGTATTTTCAAGTTAGATTGGGTCTGCCTGGTATACTTATTGAAAAAAGATTGACTTTTAAAATTAGACATAGGTTTCAAAAATTGCCTTTGCTGTTTTACTGAACTTTGGAAGACATACAGAAACAGACTGGAAAATTCTTCCCAGTGAATCCTTATCTTCTAAATTTCAGTGAAGAACTTGTTCCATGTCAGAAGATATTATTTCCAAACATTATTTCTGTCAAGGGTTCCTTCCAAAGTAAGAGGACTACATTAATGTTTGATATCTTTCTATTCAGAAGCAAATATACCACCTACAACCTTCTTTCACTTTTAATATAAGATCTAGAAAATAAACATGTCTTTCAAGGAGACCCTAAGATATTCTTCCACCAACCAGATAGTTCTCAATTCTGATTACAGAGAGGAGTGAATTTATTGCCAATACTTATTAAAGTGGCTGATAAAGCAAAAATTAAGTAATGATTATAAAAAGGATTAAAGTTATGAATAATTAACATTATTTTTAGATTATTACTGAATGCATAAAACAACCAAAACTTTATTACATGTAATCTATCATATATAATATTGAATAAACATTTCTTAAACCATGAGCAATTGTGTTAATATTCTAATCTGCATATCAGTATGAAACAAGATAAAAAGAAAGTGCAATAATCTTGGCTTACTACAAGAATATATAATAAAAATTCCTTTCCTGGACACTTTTCAGCTATTACAGGATAACGATACTTAGTCTCTTTCTATGTCACATATATGCCCTTTCTCAATCCTTGAGATAATTGACTCAAGTCTAAATTAAAGCCCTTTAAGCTGCCAATCTTGTTGAACTCCATTTTCACTGAACACTATTAATTCAATTATTAATATCCTACTTCTGTTGACTGATTGCAGCTTGCAATTTATGGAGAAGTAATGGAACTGGAACTAATACTATTCACCCCCCTTTTATAATACATTTCAAATTGCAATTATTATGACATAGATATGTCCAGTTTCCTATTTCAAGTAATCAAGGCAACCTCATTTTAAACAGCAGTAGTTAGATCCCTTCTGAGTGATTTGTATCACAATATAAATTACTCCCTTTTGAATTTTCAGGTTTAAGGAAAACTTGCAATTATCAGCCCATTAGATAAAATTTAGATTTTTTTCTTGGTTATATATCATGATATTTTATCTGTTAAAATATCTGATCTATATTTATCTGGTATATATTTTTCCTTTGATAATAGAATATTCTCAGTGTCTTTTATTATCATTAGATGAATAGAAATGCAACTAAATTTCTGACTTCAGAAAACTTAACTTTGATTTGATCATTCTTCTCCCCTCTTTGGAATAACAAAGAATTCAGCTGGATATCTATCTCTAAAACATGCTAACATATGCAGTTACATGGGAAAACCTATTTAATGCATTTCTTAGTACACATTTGCACATTTAATTTTTGTTTTTTTTGTTATTTTTCACTAAGAGTTTCCACCCATTTCTGCTAATTTTCCTCAGATCAGCTTTAGCCAATAGCTGTAACTGATATAGTTTCCTTTTTCTCTTTCTTGCATACTGCTTTTTAAATGGATTTGCTAATGTGCAATTGTCTAGCTAAAATATGAATGCCATAAAGGAAGATGAGGTAAGTATTGTTGGATAATACACAAGCGGTTTAAATTAACTTTAAGTAACCAAGTGTTGACTGTTTAAATTGGATTAAACAAAAAAAGAACATTTAAAACAATTTATTATGGCTTTCAAGAAAATATTTTAACAATATATTGTGCTATGGCTTTATTTCCATATATTCAGATGAGTGGATACATGCTTAGTTTCTCAGGTATAAATGAAAGCCCTTTGAGAAGCATCTTAGAAAATCTTGCTCTGCTTTCTATTACTTTTTCCAGTCCAGCCTCAGCTCCATAGAAGCTGCTGGCATAATTGCTTGATTTTCTTCAATGAAGAATATGGTGGCCCTGTTCAAAGAAAAAACTGTGAGTAGACTTCAAGGCTAAAGCTTTGAATATGATGACAAACTATGAACTGCTTTTTTTCTCCTAATAAACTTTTTATTTTAGAATAGTTTTCAGTATAGACTAAGGTGTTCTTTTTATTCTTTGGGTTATAATCCATTTCTAAGTTTTTCATTTTGTTGATCAAACTGTTCCAATTTTTGCCACTGAGAGCTCTTTCATTTAGCTTGTTTCTCTTTGGCACCCTCATCCTCTTGTTCGTGAACATTTACTTGCTTTCTGACAATACAAGAAATCCAGATACATTTCATATATTTCTAGGGCCTAGCATGAGCCATTTTTTCAAGGAGCCCTGCCTCTATTTACTGGAGAATGGTATCAGAAACCAAGATCCAAACTTGTTCTAACTGTTACTGGTAGAAACTGATATTGAGGGAAACAAAAACTTAAAAGTCAGTGACTTAGAATCTCATAAATAAACCAACTCAATTGTCCCAGATGAAACTGTCAATGGGACAATATTCAGGGACAATATTCAATGGTTAACTTCTCTGCCCATGACAATGTTTGTGAACATTGTTACATTGCTAATGTAACTTCTGGGACTCAGTTTCTTTATCTGTAAAATAATGATCAAAAGTAATAGGGGTTCTCTGGAGGAACAGGAAAGCTCTGGTTTATTGAGCTTGCTGATTTAGAGAGTTTGTTCTTTTGCATTGTGTAAACACCCTCAAGATGGCTGACTCAGGCTACCAATGTGACATCAACAGGTTTGAAAAAATTTCTGAAAATGTAACGTTTGGAGCTCTTGGGCTGGTAAGAACCAGCTCCAGTCACACCAGAGGCAAGTCATGCATTTGCAAAATGCAAAGTCATATACACCAACCACACACATACACATAAATTCTTTTTCTCTTTCTTATTTTTAAAAATGAGAAAGCTTTTTTCCTCATAATTAATTTAATTTTATTTATGCTAACAGGTGTTGAGGTACTCCTAGCCATGTCTTTCTGTCCTAAGTTTGATTCTGAGATGAGGCCAGAAGCTCCCAAGGAATGGACACTCTGAGAAACCCAACTAACCTTGGCCAGGGCCTGAGAGAAACTAATGGAACCTCCTCCTGTACTGGGGAAGAGGAATGGAACAAGCACAGTGTTACTGAATTTAATCTTGGTTCTTGACTTATGCTGCAAAAATGAATTTCAGAGCACGTCGGGTTAGTTAGGCCAGTAATTTATTAAGGTAGGGAGGGAAGAGAAATGGGAGAAAATAACAGGTCACGGGTCCCCGGTAGAGAGAGTAAGGGGCTGAAGAGTGATAAAGAGGACCGATTTTTGGACTACAATTTCCTGTTATAGATTATAAATGCCCAGGTTATATTTGCATTTTGATCCATGCAGAGGTACACGGCGAGAGCAGAGTGCAGAAGCCAAAAGAGAGGGCAAGTGGGAGAGCGCAGGAGCCGGGAGCAGGAGAGCAGGGGAGCAGGAGAGTGATTTGACCTTTGCACCTACTTTTTAAACAGTTAATTATTCCAACCCTTTGCTAATGGCATGGGAGGAGTCCCAGGTGTTTGCTGTTTTGATCGATTATCCCATCCATCAATTCCCCAGGAGGGCCCAATTATAAGGCCCCTGGAGAATATCTGGAGCTTCTCCTGGGAATCTCCAGGAATCTCATTCTGGGTGATGGAAATCTCACGAGGGTCTTCCAGCAGCCACCTTGGGGGTATCGGTGCCCACGTGGACCTCTCACCAGGTTCCAGATCCATCTATTGATTCCCTATTTTACTAGCTGGCTTCAACAGGAGGTGAACTTTGTTCTCTTAGCATGAAGAACCACCTGTAGTCCAACTTGGAGGGTACAGTGTCTTGGTCCTGTTTTGTATCCACATGAGCATTCTGGGGTCAGGCTGGAGGCAGAAGGCTCCCTGCAGGCAGATGAGGTGACACCACAGACCTGCTTAAGTCACTTGAATGTGATTCTCAAATTCACAGGTGCTGTGCTCTAACTTCCAGCCCTACCTTGTGTTAACAGGGAAATGGGTGGGTGAATGTTCATGTCCCACAGGACAAGATGAAAGTCTCCCATATATGGCTGGGCTTCACGTGGCCCAGGAACTACTGTGCTTTCTCTTGCATGAACAACTGCCCCTAATCTCTCCACAAACTACCTTCTTCAGGGAGCTGGTCAAGAGGCAGGTATCGGGAAGTGGCAATGGGGCTTTGGGTCTGCGGCTGCATCCTCCAGCTTGGCCTGCAGGAATCCCTATTTGAACAGGCTGTTGACCCCTGTAATATGTGAGATGGAAATCTGGTTGAGCTTGATGGGACACTTGTTGGCTGATTCCTTTTGAAAGACATAGCCTTGGATAATGTGGACATCACCAGCTTTGTGTCCTCGTCCACAATGTCAAGGACCATTGACTTCTGGACTTTATTGTTAGGTCTCCACCAATGTCCGGGCTTCTTCTTTTCCATTTAGGGCCACACATCTTCCCAGATGACCACAAGCTCCATTGTATATAACATATATATACAACATATTCATAAATACATTTGTGTATGAATTAACAAAATTAAATGATTATTTAGAGAAATAAAAATTTACCCAATAATATACTTTGTTTTTTTTTTTTTTAAGGTACCTGGGCTCGGGGATTGAACCCAGGACCTCTTAAGAGCTACATTGGCTCCCCTGAGTTGGTTTTTTCATTTGTTTTGTTTTGTTTTGTTTTTAGGAGGCACTGGGAACCAAACCTGGTTCCTCCCTTGTGGAAAGCAGGCACTCAACCGCCTGAGCCACGTCCGCTCCCCAATAATATACCACTTTGTGGATACTTAGGCAAAATTTATTTTTTCTTAATTTTATTTTCCATATTAGCAGGGAAAATGAGCCCATATACATTATATAAATGTGGTAAGAATAAATTGGTAAGTCTTAAAATTCATTTTGTTTTTTTGAGTCATTACTTCTATTCACTGGAAATTATCCTAAATTAACTAGATAAATAAATAAAAAGAGTACAAGCTAAGAAATCAGATTTGTTAGATTTAAATCCAAACTCTCAACCTCAGTTTCTTTTTCTATAAAATGGAGATACTGATATAATAGTACTGCCTAATAGGGTTATTGTTAATACTTCACAGTAAACATTAAAAAAATATTAATGTTTAATTAACGTATAGCAATTGCAGTACAATTTGTAAAAACATTTCTAAAAATCAAGGAAATAAATATGATAAAATACTGTGCAGCCAATGAAAACTGCTTTGAATGTGACATTTATTTCTGTTCTTATACTTCCTTTTATTTTCAAACTTTTCTACTGTTAATAATTCTTAATTTAGAAACATGTAATTTACAGATAATTTGCATTACTTTTGTAAATACAGATGAAATGATGAACTTAGTCCACATAATGTGACTTCTGGCTCTTAACTCAATGATATTCCAACTGCCTTTCCTTAATTTACCGTAAGTGACTCAAATGTAAATTAAGTGCACACTTTCTAATATATTTTACATAGTATTGCATGGCCATTTAATTCTTTTAACTTCTCTTTACCTTGATTCTGTATTATATACTATTTTTTGCTTTCAGTGTTTCACTTTCCCTAATGAGAAACATTTTCCCTCCATTATTATGCCCTCCAGTAAATTTTGTTTTTTAAACTTTATGACCAATGTTGTCCTGAACTTTAAGACAACTGTTAATGCTCAGATGGGTTAAGTAATTATAAAAAGGTACTCTCTCAGTGGGAATGCTCTCATACCATCCCTTGCAGAAAAGGACTTCAGTTTTATTTCCCAAATGTGGAAACAAAGGGTAGATGCAATGTCTGCTTTTTACTTATTGTAAATGCTAAAGGTATATTTAATTTTCTTCTGAGGTCCCAAGTCCACTTCAGTTTTTGTCCTTTCACCACAGGAATTCTGACATGTAAAATGGGTTATAAAACAATTAATGTCAGCTCTATTTGTCATGTCATCTCACTTTTTCACAGTCACATTTTTAAAATGAATATATTTTTGGTTTTACAATTCATAAAAACATAATTGCATGGGCTATGTCAATCTTCTGTGTCCTTTCTCTCCCTTTTTGGGGGGGTCATAGTCCTTCAAATTATCCAAATCAAATTCTAAAAGACAATAAAAATTCAGAAAGATTGTGACAGGAATTCCTTATGACTCCCTAAGTATCAACAAGTTTTCCAGAAATGCTTAATTTCTGTTTACTACAGCTTTACTTCTACGCTTTTCACACAGGTATTGCAATTGATAAAACAACGAACATGATTTAAAACCTGAAATACTTCTCCAGTTAAAGGATATGATGCATCTAATTTGTTTTATTTCTGTTTCTAAAGTTAATACTCATCATTTGCTGTGGGATTGGAATATGAGAGAAAACACCACTAAAGAGTGAGACGTAAGTGGGATTGTCTGGCTCCTGTAGAGACAGAATATGTTCTGTATTGAATGCTTTTGTCTTGACTCCTGTATAGACTTTATCAGGACTGCCTAAACATCCTACATTCAACATTCTGTTCACTAGATTAAGAAAATAAAAAGCAGTTACAACCATTAAAAAAAATCTATTGGATGTCCTGTGTTTTATTTGCCAGATCTGGTTACCCTAGACACAGGCCTGTTTACCGTCAATACTTATTAATCTGGTTGTTAAACATAGTTTAATTTAAAAGTTCTCTTTTGTAATTTCTAAAACCTTTAGTGAGAGATATAAACATAATATTAAATACCCCTCTTACAAAAAATAATAGAAAAATATAGAAAGAAAGGACATTTCTGCCTTTACATTATCTGATCAAAATAATCTACTAATCATACTCCCATCTGGGAAAGCCATCTTTTTTTCCCCTTCCCTTTTTTTCCTTTATTCTTAAAGAAGTTTAGATTACATTAATCTACACCAAAAATATAGGGGATTCCATATACCTTCCTCCCCCACACATACTTTCCCTCAGTAATGATATCTTTCATTAGCATGGTACATTTAATACAATTGATGAACACTTATTGAAGCATTGCTACTAACTGTGGTCTATAGTTTACATTATGGTTTAGTCTTTGCACCACACAATTTTATAAGTTTTGACAAAATGTATAATGGCCTGTATCCATCATTGCAATAGCATGCAGAGCAATTCCAATGTCCCAAAAAGGCCCCATGTTACACCTGTTATTCCCTCTCCCTCCCCTTGGAAGATGGTTTGGCGGTTCCCCAGAAAGCTAACAATAGAATTGCCATATGATCCAGCAATCCCACTGCTGGGTATATACCCGGGAGAATTGAAAGCAGGCACATGAACCGATATATGGACACCAATGCTCATAGCGGCATTATTCACTCTTGCCAAAAGCTGGAAGTAACCCAAGTGTCCATCAACAGATGAGTGGATAAGGAAAATGTAGTATATACATTCAATGGAATATTACTCAGCTGTAAGAAGGAATTAAGCATTGACACACAAGACAACCTGGATGAATCTTGAAGACCGTATGTTGAGTGAAGTAAGTCAGTCACTACAGGACAAATATTACATGACCTCACTGACATGATCTAAGCATATTGAGCAGACTCACAGAGCTAGAGTCTGGATGACAGGCTATCAGGAGACAGAAAGGGAGTACAGAGTGGTGAGCTAATGCTCAATATTGGCAAAGCCTATGATAAGGTGGAAGGGGGTGGTTGGTCAGGGATGTGAGTGGGGTCGATGGTGCTGGAATGTGAGGGTGAGCAGGATAGTGGGGTTGGGGTAGACTATCCATGAAACTGAGGGGAGGCCTGTAGGAAGGAATAGTGAATTCAAGAGATTTGTAGGTCTGTGATTAAAACAACAATGGTGGGAATGTTCTTTTGGCAAAATGGCAGGGGTGGTTCACTGGTGAAGGGTGGGGGGATATATAGGAAACAGTGATATAATCTTTACAATGTAAATCACACTACTTCCCTTGTTGGGGTTTCTGGCTGCACTGAGGCCCATTGGCTGATCTCTGGCTATTGTTTTCTGCATAGACTTATCTCTGGCCACTTAATCCATTAGGCTACTCTGGCAGCCTGGCTAATCTTCCTTTAAATACCATGTCTGTGTTCCTTCTTGTTATGGTGGGAGGGGTGCTCTTTCAAACTTTTTGTGTTTTAGATGGAAGTGTAGCCTTGTGTATTATCTCAATCCTTTGAAATTAATTGAGGCCTATTATGGCTTGATATATTGTTTCTCTAGTGAACATACCATGGGTCCTAGAAAGAATGGACCTTCTGCAGTTGTTGAGTTTCCAATTCCTTACGTATCAATTTGGTTCGTGTAGTTGATGGTGTGGTTCAGATCGTCTAGTCTTTTCTTTCCTTTATATAGTTGTTCTAACAATTGCTAAGAAAAGGAGTAGGTAAAATTCCCAATTACAACTGTTGAATTGTCTCTTTCTTTCCCTTTCATTTCTTCTATTTATTTAATATTTGAAGTTCTGTTATTAAATGCATATGCATTTATGTTTGCTAAGACTTCATGATGAATTAAACTTTCATTTTTATGAAATATCTCTCACATCTGTAGTCAATTTTTTCTTTTTTTTGAAACATAATTTTTCAGTCATTAATGTGTTCAATCCAGTGATCATGAGCTTACTTTTTGCAGAATATAACTGATTCCACCTATGTAGTATCATCCAATCTGTATTTCATATTTAATATGAATATCTTTAGATAGCATGTGGTTGGATCTTGATCTTTCATTAATTCTAATATCTTCTATCTTTTAATTGGTGTAGTTTGTCCAATAATATTTAATGTGATTTTTAAACTATTGGATTAGAGCTCCTATTTTCCTATATGTATTCTGTTTGAAACTTCTGGTTCTTAATTCCTTTATTCTTCCCTCCTGCCTTCTTTGGAATTAATTAAATACTTTTAGAATTGTTTGTAATTTATCTATTGGATTTTTGAGTATACATCTTTGCTTTATAATATTTTAGTATATATTCTAGGGATTGTTATATACATTCTTAATTTTCCACAGTCTCTTTAGAGTTACCATTGTACCACTTCATGTAATAATTGTGAATTTTTGACAGTATTAGTACACTTGCCTTCTAACCCTATCCTTCAGGCAATGCCATATTTACTATATTTTATATATTTTTATTTCCACAATATAATGCTATAGTTAGACTTTATAAACTGTCAATATTTTATAGAATTTAAGAGGAAAGTCCAGCCTATTATATTTATCCACACATTTCCCATTTCCCATATTCTTCTATAGAGATTCTTGGACTTTTGGCAATATATCAAATGTCATTTTCCTATATGAAAACCTTCTTTTAGCAGTTTTTTTTTTAGTGCAGGTCTGGTTAAAATTATTTTATTTTTATTTACTTGAACATCTTTTTAATTTGCGATTACACTTGAAAATTATTTCAGTGGATATAGATTTTCCTGTTGACAAGGTTTCCTTTTTATGTCTCCTATCCTCTAACATCCACCAAATTTATTGTTTCACTGTCTATTACCCTCTATAATTTCTAATGAGAAGCCAATAGAAATTCAAATTTTCTCTAGGTTATATATTCTTATTTTCTGGTAACAATTTTCAGATTATCTTTGGTTTGTGGCAGTTTAATTATGATGTTCTTAATTATGTTTTTTTTTCCTTGTAATACAGTTGCTGAATTTCTTGAATTTGTGAATTTTTGTTTTTAATAAATTCCATAAATTTTTGGCCATATTTTTTTCAAATCATTTCTTCCAATCTGTCAGTTTTCTCTTTCTGAGACTCCAGTTATCCATATGTAAAATCATTTGATATTGTTTTAAATGTCTCTGGGCCTTTGTTAACATTTAATTTTTTAAAAAGATTTATTTTATTTATTTATTTCTCTCCCCTGCACCATTGTTTTGTGCTTGCTGTCTACTCTCTGTGCCTAATCATTGTGTGCTCTCATTGTCTGCTCATCTTCTCTCCAAACCCAGGACCTTCTATGTGGGAGGGAGGCACCCAATTGTTTGAACCATCTCTACTCCCTGCTTGTTGTGTCTCCTCATTGTGTCTCCTCATTGCATCTCTTCATTGTGCCAGCTTGCTGTGCCAGTCCATCACATCAGCTCACTGTCTTGCTCGTCTTCTTTAGGAGGCACCGGGAACTGAACCAGGGACCTCCCATATGGTAGGTGGATGCCCAACTGCTTGAGCCATATCTGCTTCCCTGTTCACATTTAATTTTTATTTTATTTTCATTCATAAGTTTGGATAATTTCTTTTCAGTCCATTTTCAAGTTCACTGACTTATTCCCAGTAGTCTGTAAAGCCTAATAAGCAAATTTTTAGTTTCAATATTGTATTTTTCATGTCCACTTTTTCCATTAGATCCTTGGCTTTCTTATCTTTCCATTTCTTATTTTCCTGTGTGTCATTCAGCATCATTTTAATTACTTCATCCTGGGGTAGGTATCTTTTGGCTGGCTGGTGATATTTTGGTTTACTTGGGTGCTCTGTCACATGGCAATGCACATAGCGGTGACTTCTTTCACTTCTAGGTTTTGTTGACACTCACCTGGCTGCTCCCCATGGCTTTTTTCTCTGTGGCTTTCTCTATAATTCTTCCAGTATTAGGTTTAAGACCAATCCTGATTCATTTGGGCCACACCTTACCTGAAGTAACCTCATCCAAAGGTACTATTTACAATGGGTTCACACACAGAGAAATACATTCTGATTAAGAACATGTTTTTCTGGGGTACATAAATCCAAGCCACAAAACATAGGCTACTTTTATTTAATTAATTATATTATTTAAGTTTTACAAAAACAGTGAACTTAAAACAAGAAAAATTTACTCTCTCACAGTTATGTTAAGCACTCAGCTGAGGTTGCCAGATGTTGAAATAACTTAATATTAATAAGAAAACAAATCAAAATGAAAGTGACAGTGAAGCCTTTAATCATTTACTGTGATAGAATAAATAAGAGTTTGGAGAAAGTGCCACTCTCCCTGTGTTCCATTTTCCACATGGAACAGCACCAGACAAAGTTAAATGGATCAGCACAGATGTGGGGACATCTGACCTCCATGAAAGCTCCAAACAAAAGGCTTAGGGGATAGAGGGAGGGAGAAAAAGCTAGGATAGAAGTAGAAAAGTACTGAGTACTGAGTGAGAGCAGAGAAGTTTTTTCATGTCCACTCCTCCTCCTCTGAAAAAGAGGCCTCAGCAGATTTGTCTGAGGAAGTCTCAGGTTAGGAATGCAGATATGCATTAGGTTAGATTTCATCAAAATTAAATGTTGACTTTTATTATATTGCAATTTTTCATAGTTGCTGCAGGGGTATAGAAATGAACCCTCGTTTTTAATATTAATCTTATAACCAGTTATCTTGTAAATGCTCCTATTACTTCTAATAATTTATTGCTAGCTTATTTTGAATTTTTTGTATACTGTCATAAAATCTACAAATAACAGTTTCCTTTCCTCTTTATTTTACCCTAGTGCCTGTATTCTCTGTTCATTTTCTCT